>CAKNXH010053159.1:16267-36576 GCA_932178445.1 Andricus quercusramuli | reverse complement strand
TATGGATTTTATTGATTTCATTTATGTTGTTTATTTTATTGATTTTGTTGATAATAAATCGCTTTTATTTATTCTAGTGATTCCATTCAATTTATTGCTTGTATTGATTTATTCTATTCTATTTTTTAGTCAAAATAATCAAGTAGATCAATAAAATCACTAAAAACAAAAAAATAAAATTATTACCAATAAAATGAAAAATAAAAAAATCAAGAACATCAATGAAATCCATAAATTGAATAAAATCACTAAAATCAGTAAAATCAGTGCAATTTTGATTTTATTGATAATAATCTGATTTTAGTATTTTATTCAATTTATTGACTGCATTTCTTCATTTCATTGTATTTTTTAATAAAAGACTCGGATATTCATACTGATTTTCTTTATTTTATCAAAAAATACGATGAAATGAATAAAAAAAATCAATAAATTAATGAAATCACTGAAATCAGTATAATTATGACTTTATTGATTATAATTTGATTTTTTTGATTTTATTGATTCATTTCATTGTATTTTGTAATAAAATAAAGAAACTAAATATAAATATACGATTTTTAAAAAAATACAATCAAATGAATCACTGAAATCTTATTGATCTTATTGATTTCATTTATTTGATTCATTTTATCTGTTTCATATTCGTTTTATTAATTTTATTGATTTGATTCATGTTTCTTATTTTATTGATAATTTATTGGGGGATAAAGGGCATTTTTTAGCACCCCCGCCCTCCAAAAGCTTATCACAAAAAAGATGTTTGCTGCACCACCCAATTAAAAAAATATTATTATTTATTAATATTTTTATAATATTTATGCATATTCACGGTAATGTATTTTAAAAAAATTAGAAACAAAAAAAAAATTGACGAGAGTACGAGGACGCGAACGCATGACCGATATTCAAACCGATAGTTATATTGCGCAGATTTCTTGTAACCCTTTTTGCTCGTAAACCGCTTTCCCTCTTAGTAAACTGTTTCAGCTTCTTTTATCTCAAATGAGGCCCTCTTCACTCACAAAAGATGACCACAATCCGTTTCCCCCGTTACAAGCTTCTTCATATAATTAATTTATAGTTGGACCACTTGATAAACTTGGAATCTATAAATAAATTTGCAGAGGGCCTAATTTCGAAATTTCAGAAATCGAATTTGATGGTTTCGGAATTTATTGCTGGATAACTTGATAAATTTATAATTTATAATTTGAAAATGTTCAAATCATAATTTCAAAGTTATAATTTCCAACTGGGTAAATTTACGAATTTACATACAATCATGAATTGATTTATCTATAAAATTGGTGCATTTGCAGTTGCTGTCTTCAAAAACTTTTTAAATATTTGCGCCACGATTTCGCGAGTAGCCATGTGTGGTGCGGACTTCAGAGCATTGAAGATTCGGAGCGCGAATTTGACAGCCGGTCTGTTGGCGAGTTTGCCTTGCTGCTTACCTTATGGTCCTCACATACAGGACATCTCAATTTTGTTCTACATTTTTCTCCATTTCGCGACGTATTTCGCGAAATTTAGGTTCGCCATCATCAACATTCGGGTCTTCGAATATCAGTTAGCCTATGAAAATACTTCTTTGATGTCAGAATTGTGAGTAAAAAAATAAATTCGCGAACGGTTCTCGCCGTTCAAATGCTGTCTTCTGCTATCCGCAGATTTCTCCCTTTCGAAAAATTGATAATTTCCGCGAAAATAGTTATTCCGTCAGCAAAAGGCTTCATTCCTATAAATTTCGTTGATCCGAGGATCTCGCAAAACCCCGGATATTTGACAAGTTTTCTTTCTTTCGCTCTCAAATACTTGGGAAAAATTATATATGGAGTCAGTGCCGTGCCTATAAATAAAAAAAATCCAAGTCGGAGTTAACCAACACCCTTAATGCATGTTTCCTTACTTTGAAAAAATGAGAAACTTCGAAATATTTTCGTTTGTAGCTTAGTGATTTTTCGCTTTGATAACACCCTGGCGGACCGAACGAACGGAGCGGATACGCTACAGCGTATCCTTATAGTATCCACATCGTATCCTCTCCGTATCATGCAAGAAAAACTCATTAAAAAAGGAAGATGAACATTTCACTTGTTAAAATTCGGATTCTACGTGAAATTTTGCGTTAAAAGGTCACGAAGTAATCGCAATAGTTTTTCTTGCAACATTAAAAACTTGAAAAAAAAAATACTTATCGATAACGTGGGCTGAAGGCGACTTCAAACGCATCGTCGACGGATAAAGCCTATGAACTGCTACTGAATGACGATGCGTTTGAAGTCGCCTTCAGCGCACGTCATCGATAAATATTATATTTATTAAAAGTTTTTAATGTTGCAAGAAAAACTATTGCCATTACTTCGTGACCTTTTAACGCAAGATTTCACGTAGAATCCGAATTTTAACAAGTGAAATGTTCATCTTCCTTTTTTAATGAGTTTTTCTTGCATGATACGGAGAGGATACGATGTGGATACTATAAGGATACGCTGTAGCGTATCCGCTCCGTTCGTTCGGTCCGCCAGGGCATGAACAACCTGCAATCGAAAAAGAAACCTTATAAATCAAAGGAAAAATGGCGGAGTTATGAATTTTTATATACATGCACTTACCAATAAACGGGTTTTGACCATAAAATCAGACTTCGGGAGTGTATGAGAAATTTCTCATATGAGACCTTTTGTAGTTTCTCTAAACCTACAGTGCGTTGTAAAAATTATATTAATTTTTTTTTAGTAAGACGGTGCCATTTAATATTAAATTTATTATCACATAATTTCTCACTCATAATACGTAACGACAGGAAACATCAATAACTTTTCATAATATCTCACTGTCCTGAAATTTCACTTGTGGGCCCCTGAAGTACAACTAATTTAAATCAATTTTTTGAATTACTCCGAAACCAAAATTAATCAAACTGATTTTCAATTTCCTCCAAAAAAGAAAGTATTTACTTTTTTAATCCAAGGTATTTTCAATTTTAAGTTTTATAATAATCGTTTCTTATACATTTAATTGTTTTCGGCTAAGTCCGCTGATTTTTGTCTGTAACTTGTTATGGTCGTATTTTTTTCAATGAGAATTTGAAATGTGATTTTGGCCTATTTAGAGTTGATTTAGCATCTGAGTACTTCATAAAGTATGCATATCTTGATTGTAAACTTTATTGAAAGGTGCGAGTGTAGTAAAAATCGCGTTTTTCACGTACGCTTGTAAGCCTTTAAACTAGCAAAATATATATTTAAATTGAACCTAGTGATTTATCTGAATGCACCTGATATTTGTCTAAAAATAATTTTCTTCGTAATAAAATCACCTGGGTAAAATTAGAAATTCTCGAGAAAATTCGCTTTTTAGAAATTCGGAACTTTTTTCTGGGACCTCAAAAAAATTTGAGGTTTTGCACATAATTAAGTTACGCTATGATTTACTCCCTGTTGAAATTTTAGGAAGGTGTTTTTGGCATTTTTTTCTAATTTTTAAATTCTGCGTAGAGACCGTAATTATTCGTTAAAAAGTCGAAAAATATAGTGAAAATTTTTCGTAAAAAGAGCACCGCCCTATCTTTTTATGGAGATACATCATCTCTGAAACAACGTGCAAGTTTCGCACAAATTCAATTTATTATGGAACTTGAAGATTGGAGTGATCCCTCAAGTTCATGCGGTTTTTTTTCAACTATGAAGACTTCTGCGAAGAAAAGGCAAAGGGATTTTTTATTAAACAAGCAATGGAATGTGTTCACTTGAAGTTTTGAACTATTTAGCAAACATGGAAAGTGCAAAAAGGTCATAAAGAATACGCTCAGCATCTTCTACATGCTATATGCGAATATAATGGCCATTACGTGTGAGGGAAATAATGGTTTCACACAAAAATTGAATGCTGATATGTAAAAGCAACCTGTTTGACAAAAAGTACCCTGCGGGCGCCGATATTTATACTTCCACAGAAAGATAAGAAAGTTATTTATCAAAAAAGAGCCCACAGATTTTTGTAAGTGCAAAAAGCTTTAACAAACCTTTTTCTTAAGACGGTGTTGTGGGCGCCAATTATACCTTCATAGAACAGGAGTTCGTTTATTAAAATTCTTTCATTATAACTTTAAGTCACGTTTTAACGACTAATGGCGCCCCGTGCATAGAATTTTCACAGTAAAAAATTAAATTATTGCAAAATGGATGTTTTTGAAAAAAAGAAACACCACAGAGATGATTTTAATTTTGTGTTTAAGATAGTTTCAAATCATCAATAAGTTACATTTGATACAAAACCGGTGAGTGCGAAAACCATTAGATTGAGTTTGTTGGTTCAGGCCTAGCTTTTAAAATTGAACGATTCTAAATTTCGTGTAAACCTTGTCAACTTTAGAATTAGGATCATATAATTTTTTACGTTGAAACTCTTTAAAGTTAAGAATTGTCAACTTGTGCCTTACATTTTTCAAATTTTAAAACGTTCAACTTAAATTGCACTTCATTCAGAATTGTTATTTCTTGAAGCTTTCGACAATTTACAAAGCTTCAATTGAAAGTTATTAAATTTGCAAAATTCTTGAAGCTTTAAGCATTTAAATAATTTACTATCTTAATTCCCGGACATTTTCTTTATTTAATCTTTTTTTTTTTCTAAAAGTATGTCAATAAATTTTTTATGAGCAAAATTTAGTAAAAATTCCAAATTTTAGACTTCGTTGAGAAATTATAAATAAAAAAGGTACTCCCAATGTCTGGTAATGCGCCTGTCTTACACTACATATTTAAAATGAAAAATTGCTAAATAATATTATATTACCATTTAATTGCCAAATAATGTTTTGTTGAAGGGGATACAAATCTAGAAGAGGGTTCTATATTTAATGAATTAATAATAAATTATTAATGATTTCAAATATTACTTCAAAGTATCTCCCACAAGTTTTTGGGCTGATCATGCGGCATTGCTATGTTAAGATAAAACTCGAAAATAATCATTCAAACTATGCATAACGTTTTACATTCCAAATAACAATAACTGATGATCACTATTTTTTACCATGTCCGAATGTCGCATAACGTCACCGCAGGTAGGAGCTATTTGTATTTTAAATGCATAGGCATCACAAATACATCGCTTGATCTTTTGTTTTCTAGACCTCTAGGGTTAGACTTAATTAAAAAAATACTTTGGGCGGTTTGAAATTTGTTTTCCCTTGGAAATCCCTTGTCTAAAATGGTCAACTTTTTGCAAACACCCTTTAAATTTCTAATTAAAACTTAGAAATTGTGCAATTTAATATACTCATACAAGTTTTAATGTATTGTTTAAGCATTCGAAAATGTACCTTTTTTAAAATAAACTATAAAAATTAAGATTTAAAATGGAAATTAAAGCTGTTTAAATTTGACGTCCTTAAAAAAGTAAACTTCATGATTTTGCAGTGCAAACTGAATGATTTGGAAATTTTACAAATTGAACATTTCAAGCTCAAAATGTATGTGCATAAAATTGTGAATGTTCATGTAGTAGTTTTATAAACTTGTAAATCTCTTATAAGTTTGTTGCAAAACCAAGGCCTTCCTACTCTCAAATATGTAGGAACTTAACCAATTTTTAAATTCTACGGACGGTCACACCGATTTCAATTGGTTATGCTTAAAAACTTCTTCATAATTTTTCGACAATTGAAATTTAAAAAAAGAACAAAAATGGGGCAATGATTAATCACACGAAAAACAAATTTTCCGAAGTGTTCAAATTTTCAGTTTTATTTTTCTAGCTAATGATGTAATGAATAGACTTGAAACATAAATTATTCTTAGCAAGCACATGGCCAATTGTGAGTTTGCCAACTCGCTTCCAAGCCACGTGGTTGTCCTTGATCTTAAGACTTTCGACAAAGTCCATGGACGACCACGAGAACTGTTCAACCGTTCTAAAAGATAACGGAACTTGAAAGATGGGACAGGATACGAAATGACCGAAACCTAATTGCATTTTCTTTTTCAGTTTTATTGATCTCTCGCCTTCTCTGCATACATCCTAAACATGAACAGATTAGATGTATACAATCAGAGTTACCTCTTGCGCTCTTTCATTTGTATCGTACAAGATAGACTTCCGGAGTGCGAAATTAAATAACCATCCGCCTAATTTATGGTGGACTCGATATTACAATGATCGCTTTCATCAATAATTACGAATTATTAATTATCTACAATGGGCCGAGAATAAGGGCGGGGGGCGGCCCAGGTCTACGCGCCCCGCCATCGCCGTTGATGATCTTTCGCCGCGCGTCCCTCTCGCTCTCACTAGTTATTAATTTGCTCTCAACGATTGTTAGCTAGTTTTCCTTAGTTTGATGTTCGTGTAATCAGCTTCAACTGGCCCGAGCGGCACACACCGTCTGCCATAACTCTCTTCCGAACGGCCTGTCCTGCACGCCCATCATTAGTCCTTCAAACGACGTGTGCGTTCAATTTCACAAATATCTTATTCACCCTGCGCCCCATCGTGCACATCGCAGGCAGGAGGAAGTGAGTAGCGTGTTCCGAAAGGCTTAGGAAAATACTGAATCCGGCAATAAATTAAGCGAATTCTATCCTAGGGAGCTCAGAGATGAGATTTCTCGAGCTCCTCTACCGAGTTTCACGCGTTTCGCGAGCCGCTACCGATCGCTCTCAGCCCGAGTTATTTATGAAATTGTTGGCAGCCTGTTTCCCGCCACTCGGTGTGGAGACTGCTACTTTCATACCAGATGGTAAGGGGATTTAGTGGTAATGGAGATGATGAATTCTGTGATCGGTAATGGTAATGAGGTGAGGACCCTAATTGCGTCTTTCTTAGAGAAGGTTCTTGATTTCGTCGTACAATACAAGTACGAGGGCACCGCCAGTACCACGAAGGACGTTGGAGAAGGCTCCCTTGAAGAAGGCACCAGTACCCTCAGACTTGGCGATAGTTGCCCAGCAGTGAGCTGTGCTCTTGTAGAGAATATCACTCTTGGCTCTGCCAGACTGCATCATCATACGCCTACGCACAGTGTCAAAGGGATACGAGACAATACCAGCTACGGTGGTAACGCACTGAAAATAAAAAGAAAACAATTATGAGTTTCGTTTCTTTCACCGTTTCCTAAAAACATCAGTGGCCAGTGGTTACTCACCTGGGCAATACCCCACGAAACGAGGAATGGCGTCTTCTTAGGGTCGGGCAACATACCACGAGCGGTGTCATAGAAACCAAAGTAGGCTGCTCGGTAGATAATGATACCCTGTACCGATACACCGAATCCCTTGTAAAGTCCACCGAGTCCATCAGCTTTGAAGATCTTAGTCAAACAATTTCCTAACCCTGAGAACTCACGTTCTGCTCCGGCCTTACCTACATCTGCGGCCAACCTGAAATCAACATTCTCAACGTATTAACATTTCGCCCATTATATTAAAAAGAGTTGAATTCACAGTGACTCATTTTACTTTATAATAATAATTAACGTAAGGTGCATTTTGAAATATATTTATTACTTTGAAGTTTTCTTTCAATTTTTGCAATGCAACCATCTGATTGTTAATCTTAATCAACTTGGAATGTTGTTGAACAAAAAACCCATTTTTTTGTCTTGAACAACCATACATTATTAAAAGAATAAAAGCGACTTTTAGTTTAAGTAACTGCACAATAAAAAAATGTTAATTCTTACTTTTTAAAGCCTTTCTAAATCGAGAATTTGGGCTTTTTAAAACGATTTTCGCACTTTAAAAAAATTGCAATTAACATAATTTAAAAAATAAATATGATTTTTGCACATTGTTATGATATAAGGAAGAGTAATTTATCGAAAACGAAGTGTTACAAATGGAACTTCCATCTTATACAGTGAAAAATACATATTATAAGCTTAAATAAACTTATTTGGAAGGAAATATATATTCCAAGTAAATTTTTGTTGAATCATACATGAAATATTTATATCTCAAAAATCTAACCGAAAGTTTATATTAGAATTAGTAATTCAATACTAATGGTCTATTATTTATATTATTTGCATAATCTAGATGAAATTGAAACTTACCTAACATAGTAAAATAATTTTGTTGACTAAAACAATTTTAACTTTTTGAAATTGTATAGACTCTTGCTAGCATTAATTTTTAGAATCAGATGGCGAAACGGTCTACCACCGTAACCAATTTAAAAAAAAATTTAATTCAAAAACTGAACAGAAGACATCAGCCGATTTAAAACTTTTATTGTTACTTTTTTTTGGATGCCGAAACACAACCTTTTTTTCAGCTAAAATTAATCAATTGAATTCCGAATTTTCACTCTGGCCTAATAGACATCTTGAAATTTAAATTGAATTCGAAACAACTTTAAAACATGAAACAGAGTTATTAAGAAAAATGCAAAAGTTGTCTAATATACCTAAAAGTGAAAACAAAAATGAAAAATAATGTGAAATTTGAATTGGACTTCTTGGTATAAAGTAGAATATTGATTGTTGTTTACACGACAATGAATGTGTTGGAACGTACCTGGTTCTTGCAAAATCAAGAGGATAGACGAAGCAGAGAGACGTGGCTCCAGCAGCACCACCGGAAGCAAGATTTCCAAGGAAGTATCGCATGAACTGAGTGTGCTTGTCAACACCACCAAGGAACACCTGCTTGTATTTATCTTTGAAGGCGAAATTCAAAGCCTGGGTGGGGAAGTAACGGATAACATTGGCGAAGTTTCCACGCCAGAAACTGAGAAATCCTTGTTCTTTTGGGATACGGACGAAGCAGTCGACCATTCCTGTAAATAAGAAAAATTACGGATTAGGTATATAGTTTTCACGGCATGAAGTAGGAATCGAATATCGGCTAGAATAACTGATCAATAATTTTTTATTTTCGAAATAATAACTATAGGCTATTGTTTGAAACTTTTATCATTATCCGCTTAAACATATTGGTCGTTTCGAATAATAACATTCTTTAGCTCCAGCTGTTCACGGTGTTACATAATTGTGGCATGACCCCTTTTTAATTAACCCTTTGAAGGTACTATCTTCAGCCGCATAAAGGGAGAATTTTACCTAGTTTTAAAATCATTTATCATCTGTAAAAAGGAACTCAAGAACATATCTGCAAAAATTAACATAATGCCTTTATACATAATCCTCGCAAAACTTTGATTAAATTCAAGCTGATTTTTTGTCAGAAAATCGGAATTAAAAAAATGGTACATATAAAAGATGATTTCATATTCATTAAGATAATTTTGAAAAAAAGGAAACGAATAACGTAATACTTTATTTACATGAAAAAAAAATTCACTTTTTAATCAATACTTCAATTACACAAAAGCAATAACACTTGAACAACGAAATTTCAGTCACTGGACTCTAGAGTAAGCCTACGGAAAAAGGAAATATATTTACAATTACTTAAACTTAAATCTGAGAACACGTGATACATACGACACACTGAAGATGGATGCGTTGCGCTGCAATGCGCCATTTTTTTAATGAGGTAAAAATGTGAACTCTGGAAGCCAGGTAGAATTTTCAAGATGCATTTTAATTTTGGGCTTGAAAACAATTTTTGTTATTATTTTGCATAGTTTATAACGATCAGTAAATGGAAGCAATTAAGATTTATTGGAAAGTCAGTGTTCCATGTGAAATTTTTATCGCATACAGTGAAAAAACACGTTTAATGTTACATCTGTTTTTCTCAACAAAAAAACTATTATTTTAGTATTCTATATAAGTTTCAACATATTATAAGCTTCAATTAACTCACCTTAACATAAAAATAAACTTAAAATAAATTTTTATCAATTTACACATTAAATATTTATTATACAAACAATTATAACCTAAAAGTTGGTTATAATTCGTATTTCATCCCTAAACGTGTATAGCTCATATTTTTTTTGCATATTTTGAATCAAATGTTTTGCTATATTCAGTCAGTAAAGTTCATAATAGCTTATAGCCTTATAGTGTATTGAAACTTACATGATATAGTAAAATGATTGTTTTCATGGCAAAAAAAGTTTTAAAAGGAAACGTGTTTTTTCACTGTATAAGATGAAAATTCCATATGCAACAGTTAGTTTCCGATAAATCTTTATTTTTTGCATTCACTAATTGTTTTAAACTAGTAAAAAGAATAGTAAAATTGTTTTTGAGTCCAACTTAAAATGCATCTTAAAAATACTGGCACACCCAAAACTTCAGACCCCAACACCTAAATATCTGGCTTATCAACTAATTATTTTTTTATATTATTCTGTCCCGACACTCCATTTACTCAAATAATACAAATTATTGTTCAGGATTAAATAAGTAAGAATTTCGTATTCGTGTTAGTACACACGTAATTTTTTCTGTCGAATATTTGGTTACATCGAGCTTTGGAAAATTTGAAATTTTCTTCAACTTGAAAATTAAATGGTTTCTTTTTTAGAATAAGCCAAACGATATTGTTGGTTGATTGAGAAAAATGAATTCAGTATTCAATTTTCGGGAATAAAATAAATTTAAAGAAGCCCGTTTTGTTAATCAACGATAAAATCATCTGATATTAAAAAAATTATAAACCGATAATCTACACAAGCGCAATAACCTTCAAAATTATGAGCAACGCAATTAGCGAATGCAGTAAAAGCTTTCTTGAAAGTAAGTAAAAGTAAAGAATATCTTTACTTTTATAATAGTGTTGATTCAGAACAGGTCAGAAATTGCATAACGGGAAAATTTAAAATACCTTCATCAACACTCTGTACGCGGTACTCGAGTTACGCAACATGACGTGATAGTTGATTTAGAATTAAAACAAAATGCATCTAAATCTGTCAAACTTATCTTATACAAATCCTAAAATTGAAACATTCGACCCACTCAAGATTGATTATCTAAACAATCTTTATTACTAAAGAAACGTAGAATTTGAATTAAAAATATTGAAGCCCACTTCAAGTTATGTATTTAAATCTTATTTGTCCTCAGATATATGATAATTTAATAACAAGGAATAATACAAGTTCCTTCAACTTTACTGCGAGTTATGTAATCTGCCTATAACACCCTTTCAAATAAGCATGAAAAAATGGAGGCGCCACTAGTGCTCACAATTTAATGATTAAAACAAAAGAAAAATCAATTGTTCTAATATGCAAAGGTTGTTTAGCTCATTATTCGTGACTGCCAAACTAGTAGTAACCAGACATTAATTCAATTCTCGCGACTAGCCCACTCAGCGGATTGAGTTCAATCTAATCAATTAAACGATTCTTCCCAGCAGTGAGTGCATATTTATTTTATTATAGTAATTCTCTAAACCGTTTTATGCTAACGATGGACAAAAAAAAAGTATAATTTGAACAAATAATTGAAAATCGATCTTAGTTACATGACGTTGAGGGTTCAACCAGTGACATCGAAAGTTTTGCAGAACAAATTTAAGCTCTTACGGACAAGTCTATTTATGACAAAAACTGCGCAACATTAATCTGAATTTTGCATAAAGAATAAAAAAAACGGCGCCAGCAATGATGGAGGTGCAATTTCTCAAACGCCTCAAAGGTGAGGGCTCAAAAATCATTAAGGTTAAGATGTATTTTAAAGAAAAATAATGGCAAAGGCTGTCAATTCGATTATGTGTATCAGAATCGTGAGTTTAAATTTTTTAGACCCTAGAAAGAGAGCCCTGCGAGAGGCAGGTGATATATCGCAAATCAAGGTCAATTCTAACTTGTAGAAACCCGATCGATGCCTCCACGCGCCGCAGAGACCATTTTCAAAATCGCTTATCCAAAATTTAAGCACGAAAAGTTTAGAATTGGCACTATTGACGCGTAAAAATACCCTATCACAATTTCTGCACAAAGCTTGTAAGCGAGAATCACCGTACATGCGGTTTTTATCGAAAAGGGGAAGAAAAAAGGACTAGAGGTCGGCCTCATGGCCAATCCCGTCGCCATGTTGGAGCGCATCGTCATCGATTGGCCTGAGCTTTCGCGAAGCCACGCTGCCATCTGGCTGTCGTGCGGGTTCCTTTATCGACCCGCCCGACCGTCAATTTCTGCTAAAGAACCACTTCTTACACGTTTTGGATTTAAAAAGTTATGTAAGCTGTAAGAGCATATTTCGTTATATAAATCACGAAGTACCGAGGAGATGAAAAAAGCTGTACCTGCATATAACCGATCTCTCGTTACATAATGAGAACTATGGAACCGAACGTATGATTCGTGGCCGAAACTATGGGATTTCCCGGCTCCGCAAGTTTAACATGACACGCTTCAAAATCACGACTGTCACATGGTTTCCGGGAATTCTCTCAGGGGGAAATTCACTGCCCGATTTATAGGAACTAAACCGAACACTTTACTTTTACACAACAAAAACTTTTCTTCCTCCTTTGCAGATTTTTGGGCCTGATTGTAAGAAATCTGCAGTTGAATTGTTCCCGTTTCTGAAATCTCAGTGACTCACCCTTGTAACGTTGGTCCTCTGCGATTTGCTTGGAGATGTGTTGAACCTGGAGCAAAAGCTTGACTCGCTCAATTGGTGCTACCGCAGTTTTGGAAACAGCGGCAGCAACTCCACCGGCGATAAAATCCTTCGCGAAGGACATGGGATCTGCGAGACCAGTCATCGTGTGTGTTGGGTGGTGTGAATGGGAACGAGAGGATAGGAGAGAGTGGCTCCTGTATCGGACGCGCAACGATCGACGAGTGAGCGAGTCACAGTTGCTCGAGTTCTTCTTTCAGTACCGACCTCAGCTAAGAATAGCGGCGCAGGTCACGTGCCATCTTCTGCGCAGGTTCACAACTCGTTCCTTTCCTCACTAACCTCGAGACCCTGACACTTCCCGAACTTCCCGACTCGCGAATTCGTGACCTTTCAAATGCCACGTGCAGTCTGCTGTCATTCGATTACATTCGCCTTCCAGCTTTTCTTGAGTTTCGACTGGTTTCGAGGTGTGTTTTGGACATTCGAATAGCATCGTGACGTTTTAAATTCACGCATATGACGTTGCTTCCGGCTGGAAGGACCAATCGGAATGCGGCTGTGAGAGACGCCCCCTCGCTCATGGTCGGGCTAAGAAAAAAAGATACGCCAAGCTTTCGTCACGCTATTTTAGTCGCAAATGTTTTTTATGGCTATGCAAGGTGCAATTTCAATCGAATTCCCTTGACATAACAGATTTTTAAAAGTGCAAATTGAGCCGGGAAAATTGTTTCACCGGAACTTCCGGTGACAAAGGACGTCAGCATCAGCTGACGCGCATGGTTGTTGGTCCTTGTTCCAGGTTCCAAGTGTTTATTTCGAATGTCTCGTTTGAGTACATTTTTAGAGTTTATTTTTGTTTTACGAAATTGTTAAGAAATCATAAGTTTCTTGGAATTTTAATTTGTGTGTCCGGCTTGAAATTTCGTAGTTCGTATTCTTCAAATTTAAAGGGTTAACATAACCACACTTTTATTACAAAATTTCGGTTCTGTGCTTAGTGATTGATGCAGTCAAGTTAATATAACAATCTCAGCTTGATAAATTAATTATATTTAGATCGGTAGTAGAAATGAATATGAAAATGCAAATTTTTAATATTCCATACATTTAATATCATAATGTTGAAAAACTGGTTCAGGAATATTGTAAGTTACTGACTTTTTTTTATCGTGAATTGTTTCAATAAGCATTTTTGTTTACTTTAATCTCATTTGCAAAATTTGTTACTTCATCCAGATTAATTCCAAATACCAATAATTTCACATTTGTTCAAAATTTTGTTATCCTTCATATTGTGCAACAAAATCAGTTTAACGTTATGAAAAGATTTCAGTTTAAATATAACTCATTATTGACTTATCATTCTTTATGCAATTTGAATTACATTTCCGCAGTGCTATAAACATTTTTGTTTGTACAGCTATTTTAAATGACATTGGGCTCAAAAATACTCTCAACAACAATTTTTTTATTTTGATTGTTCAAAATTATATATGAAACAGCCTTTTTGTGGGTACTAGGTTACTAGGTATTTTCATGAAGCCGAAATTCGTACTTTAAATTTCACGCAATTCAGTGATATCACACCACTTTTATTTGGGAAATCTCTGAAAGCGACCTAGTTTAAGAAAATGCTTCTTTCAAGCATGCACAGTTAATTAACCTCATTTTAATTTATATTTTCAGTACTCTCGTTTAGGAGCACCGAAGTGACGAGACGTAAGATTTCTTCGCAACAAAAGAGAATGAGAATCTTTTAAATCTGGGCATATGAAGTTTTAGATTTTCGTAATTTCCTGCAAAATCCCAATGGGCGGGAACAGTAGACGTCATGTCAGGGACACTGCGTGACCGAGATTCTTCCAACCTATATCTGCAAGACACATTCAATTGGGAGTGACCTTATTGCACTGCTCTCATACCGATCGATGATTGGCAACCTGATCATCATATTATATTGCATTCCAATTACGCCCGTAGTTTTGCAAGTGCGTGAAAAAATTACAAGTTATGCTCTTTTATCTAAAAATGATATCACCGTGGAGAGAAAGTAGATTTTGAATTTGAACGTTATAGGGACGGGTTTATTCAGGGTGACCAGAGTACTAACTCTGGGCCGGAAAACAGGTTTTTTTGAGACCCAGAAAAAGTAGTCATTTTTTGAAATTTTGAAAAGAAAAACTAAAAAAATATCTAATGTTATAACAATTCACAATACAGAATTGTAGTCGAGTAAGCAAGTGATGAACGTTTGCAATTCTTATCATTCTTATTGAAATTTAATTAAATATACTATTTTGTTTTATAGCGTCGTGGGCTTTATTACATTTTTTTAGTAAATGTGAGTAAGGTAGTCTAATTTTCCGAAATCACTTTAAAGATTTTTCTGCAAGTTAAAAGGCTCTAAATTATTATTATTTTTAATTAAGAGGCTAGGTTCACAAAATTTCGGCAAACGGTGTCTATGGTTTTCTTGTTTATTGTAAACATCATTTTATTTCACATTAAATTATGCATTTTGAAAGAGATCGATTTGACATTCTTTAAAAGTGAATTTTTAGCATTCCAAATTCAAAAACTAAAAATCATGTTTGAAAAATGGTTGAATTTCAGTAAATAAAGCCTCGACAAATGAACGTTTTATCAATACAAGTTTTGTGTCCATGGAGTTCTATAGAGTTATTCTTTTTTAAACTGTTTTTCTAATCCGCGGAAGTGCTGAAATCCCCGAACTATTAACAAAAATGTGAAAAATGAAATTGTAAAGAAATGTCAAAATAGTCGTGTCGATTTACTATGTATCAAGCTCAAACTTCAAAATGTACGTTTCAATATCGAACTCACAATTAGAAATTTTTAAATGGGGTTAAAAAAGAAAATTGGATTAATCAAAATGCAAGTAGAAAATAATAAAAGGGCGAGAGGGGCTGTTGGAAACCTTGAGTTAATAAAAAGAAAACAGAAGCACCAGTACTATAAAACGTCCAAAGCCGGTGAAATCAAACATGTTATTTTCAAAAAGCAGAATAATTATTATCAAATTTTATCGAATTCAGTTGAAAAAATTTTTCCGATTCACAGGAAAATGCAATTTTCTGTTTTTGTCTCGGTTCACAATTTCTAGAGTTAGATTTGAAAAATTACTTTTTTGAGTTTGAGATTAATGTGAAGTAGAAAATGCCGACCATTTTGACATTTCTTTCCGAATTAAATTTTCAATTTTTTGTTCACACTGTAGCGATTGCAGTGCTTCCGCGGAATAAAATAACAGTTGGAAGAAGAATGGCTATAGAACTCAATGGAAACAAAACTTGTGTTGATGCAATGTTTTTTCTGCCGAGGCTTCATAATAATGATGGCTTATTTTTTCGGGGAAAACATGCTAGACAACTCTACTCTTTCCAATTTTGAAAGTAAATTGTTCTATGGCTGAAATCGTTAAAATCATTTTTTGTAAGGAAATTTTTTGGAAACTATTGTTAAAATAATTATTTTCATAATTTAAAAACTTTTTTCTGATAATATTATTTCCATTCATAAAATCGTAGAATAACTTTTTCTCCAGAGATCTGATTTTTTTCAAGACAACTACCTTAACGGCCAATACTAAAGTCGTTTAATTTGTTTGTTGGCCTACAATTTTAAAACAATTCATTTTGAATATTATATTGAAAATGTATGTCTAGTAGTGAAGGGTATTGAATCATACTGTATTTATAAGTCTTACAATTTAATATTTGACAATAAAGGTTGAGTGAAAAATTTGATTAGAACGATTTACTACATAGTTGTTCATTTTGAAGTGTATAATGTTTAAAAAGTTCAATTTTAAATACTTCTACCTGATACTGTTTACTTTTCAGTGATTCAATTTCGCGGTAAATTATTTTCAAAAGCTTGAATTTTCAATTTTAAAAGTTATATTACATAGTGAAAAGTTATATCAAAGGATAGTCATACTTTTAGTCCTTTTACCAATATCGTGAAGACCATAGATGATTATTCAGAATGAATGTTGTGTAGCTGCGGCCAACGATAAAATGGTATTATTTGGACATTAGACCATAATATTGAACAACGGAAAATATATTATTCAAATTAAAACTTCAAGATTTGCTACACTAAAACAAAAATACTCATCGATAATCAGAAACAATTAGTTTGCAGAAAAAGGTTATTTATTAGTTATTGACAGAAATAAATGAAATCTGATCGGGCTCGGGGGTACCCAACTGCGATATGTTATAATAAAACTGCTATAAAGAAAAAAATACGCGAAATTATTAAACAAAATTTACATACCACGTAGTTCAAGAGGTAATTTAGATATCCCAATTAAAACCAATATAATATTTCATGTATCTACGCAAATATTTGATAATAAATAAATTGCTCCATTTTTCAGGAAATTACTTGTTTTCCAGATTCCAAACAATGAGATCGGATTTTCTTTTAAGCTGATGAGAGACACAGTACCGCCGGAAATTTTCTACACGCCCATTTGTTGAGAAGTTAATAAAGTACCCTAGTTTTTATAATATTCAGATGCAATTCTTATCCTCCTAATATAGCACAGAAGTTAAAATTTAAAAATCAAATTATAAATTAAAATGTAAATTTAAACGTCTGCGTCTAATAAGCCTAAGTGAAAGGCAAAATGTCAATTAAATAAAAAGATATTGCGAAAAAAACGTCGATATTTCGATGTTTTGGAAAAATTGTAATAACGATGGAAATAATTAAAAATTTTCAAAGTTCTTTAATGTCTCATTTCAAAGGTAAGTCTCCATATTATTTTACTTAGTTGTTAAGATATTTTTTGAATTTTTCCCTCGATTCTATCTTAGGGTCGAACTTGTTGCAAAAAAAGTCGCAAAATTTCAAATAATGATTGTACTCACAACATGATTTCAAAAAATTCAAAACTATAATATGCTTGTATTTATACATTTCTGAATTTTTTTAACTTTTGTACCATTTTTGACCCTAGGTTAGACTTTAGGGGGAGGAGGGGGGGAAGGTCCTTAAAAATACTATGGGGACTTACCTTTAAAATAAACCCAACAACATTAAAAAATATTAATTATTTCGCGAGTTACTCCAATTTTCCGAAAACATCGAAAATTGACGTTTTTTTGCGATAAATTTGTATAAAACTGAGTTTTGCTTTCAACTTGAGCTTATATTAAACACAGAATGCTATTAGCTTTTACGCAATTACGAGGGGAAAATTTTCATGTTATATATTAAAAGTTAAAGCACTTTAGCAGCAATTTAAAAAACAGGAGTGTAAATAATTTCCATCGGTCCATGTTTCCGAAATTACGCTTTGGGACAGTTGTAGAAGAACAAAAGTTTGATTTATCATCCCAGAGAGTACAATTTTTTCAAAGTCATGAGTGCCGGAGCCAGTGGTGGATTTAAGAAAAAAGGCCTAGTCAGCAATTTTTTCGAGGGCCGGAGCTAACCGTCTCTCCCCTATATATCTTATAACAAATAAAATAATATTTTATGCAATTTTACGAACATCTTCTCTATCAATAATATTTGTATCTAAGAAAATTTTCATACTGAATATCAAACATAAACTTTTTCTGATAATAGATTTCGCAAAAATGACAATAATCAATTTAGAATATGGAAAAAATGAAACCTTATATTATTATTATTTTAGGTTCATGAAAATTTGGTTGTATATCTCCTTACATTGCACTTCACTTAAATATTTGAAATAAAAAAATCTCCATGATTACTTCTTTTTGTTAATAAGCAGGAGACTTTTCTTTGAAAAGAAAAGAGAACTGAATAATCCTAATATTATCCAAATAAATTTAATCAATTTCCGTAACTTGTTTCTGATACTGGAATGATCACCCTGTTTTACTTATATTTTTATTCCCTTGCAAAGGAGAATTTGGTTTGGGTGAGTGTTACTTTCTTTGAAGAAGGTGTGCACCAGATGTTTTAGTGCTTCTCTCAAGAACAAGTTACAAGGTCAACTTCTCTTCAAGAAGGAGGTCATCGGGGCGCGAGTTGCATAACCCTGGGCTTCTGGCCAGTAGCAAAAAGCAGCGCCAAAGTTCAATGTATTTATATTTCTATCGTGGATATACGTGCACGGTAGCGTATCGGACCTTGCAGAGAATAGGCAATTGCTAAACTTGTGAGGAACAGCATTTTTCCTCAGTCTGAAAAATACAGTTTGGTGACGGTAGTGGTCATTGACTGATCCTATAAGCAACCGACCTCGAAATAGCGCCTCTTCCTTCGCTTACGCCTACGTCGTAGGCCCTACGACATCGCAGAACATCCATAATATTCATTTGATTTTTTTTAATCTTTAAAGAACTATGCAGTTTATTTCAATTTATTATTAACATTTCTATCTAATGTCTAAATTAGGGTGGTCCAAAAAAACCTAAGTTCGAATTTCATTTGGGATAGGGGAAGCCGGGGCGAGATGAGCATAGTTATAACTTTCAGTGAAATATTTGAAATCTATAGTAGTTTTTAAAAACGTAAGTGGTTCTATACATACTATGAACCCTCATCTATCAATTTTATCAAAGACTCAGTGTTCCAAAAATAGGAAATGCGGTAAAAATATGAAACTTATAATTTGTGCATATGTCTAATCTCGCCCTATGCTCTGGGGCGAGAGGAGACACGTATTGGGGCGAGACGAGACACCTAAACTATTTATTAGTTTTTGTTAATAGAAGATCATTTTTCGTGTTTTTCATACACATGTAAGATTATTTGAAGTATTCTGAGAATGGGAATGAGTATCATGACAAAATATAATTGTTTTCACGATTGAGCAATATCATATATTATTCAAACTAATTCATGATCTGTAAAATGTTGAACAAATAATTTTGTGAGGTATAATTAAGTCTTATCACTTAGGGAAAGGGTTTTATAAATCGAAGTGTCTCGTCGTCCCGAAATTCGGGATGACTAGCCCGTTTTCAACATTTGGCTAGTCGTCCCGAAATTCGGGATGACTAGCCCATTTTCAACATTTGCCTAGTCGTCCCGAAAATTATGTATTCTTTTTTATTTCTCTCCTTTTGAGTAAGCCGAAGATTATCAAAACTGCTATTCATACCTAATTAAAAATAAATGTTAAAAAACGGATTAAACTAAGGCTTAGGTTATATTTTATAAAGTGTAGTCTTTTAAGCTTTAACGTATCCAAATTATGTTATGTATTTGCACTGTGTCACCGCAGTCTCAAGGTCGTTCGAAACTTTCCCATGATTTCCGTGCTCTGATTGGACCTTCCTTTGATGTGATCTATAGACTCTTGACTAGATACACTTGTTGCCTTTGTATTTAGGATCAATCATTCATTTGTAAAGAGTAAAATTCAATAATTATTCGCTCTCGCACTCTAAAACACTTTTTTGTGATCCAAAAATTAGATTAATTAATTCTACAATGATGATTTATCATACAAAATTTATTTAAACATTTAATAATTCCCAAAAAGCAAGTTCTTTACAGCCAATGAGACTGCCGATGCGACGCATGCGCAGTACAGTTGGGGAGCCGAATTGAGAGCACTGCATCTTTATTCGGGTTTTCGTTCGATTTTGCGTGTTATTGCGCGTTGGTTAACGATCACGTGACATATAGATCAGCTGTTCTGTGTGCCGGCCTATACTGGCCGTAACACCCCTACCCCTTTTCCAACGCCTCGTGGAGGCGGAAAGGCACCCCTGTGACAGGTCACAACAATAATGTAAGGTAACACTCCTACCCCTTTTCCAACGCCTCGTGGGGGCGGGAAGGCACCCCTGTG
>CAKNXH010053157.1:0-12449 GCA_932178445.1 Andricus quercusramuli | reverse complement strand
TGTGCGCAGGCAGCGACTTTGCCGCATGGCTCCCGCGTGAAAAAAAAGAAGTCAAGTCTTAGAGAACATTAGCACGCGTTGAAAATTAAAATATTAAGTTAGCCAATAACCTACACATCTCTAAATGGTAAATCCACTACCCGGGTGCACCGGAACGTGCACCAGGTCGTTCAAGACGTCATCTACGAGAACTTTTTTAGAATCTAAATTGTATTTATAGCCAAAATAACTACCAATGGTGAGTCGACGATCAGGATGCACCGGAACGTGCACCAGGTCGTTTGGCACGTATTCTACGAGAACTGCTTTAAAATTCAAATTGTGTCAACATCCAAAATAATTAAGTGTTGAGTCGACGATCCGGGTGCACCGAGTCGCGCACCAGGTAGTTTAGCACGTATTCTACGAGAACTTTTTAGAAATTTGAATTGTTTCAACCACCAAATGAACTACCGTCGACTCACCATTGGTAGTTATTTTGGTAGATAAACCTCAAGATTTCTAAAGAAATCATCAAGTCAAGCTTCCTTCGATCGTTTTTTTATATTAAGAAAATATGAGAGAAAATAAATTTTTCATATTTTTGTTTCGGTCTTACGATCCATTTAGAAAAAATTGAAAAACTAAATCGAGTCAAAATTCCTTTTTATTGACGTTTTGGCCCCATCTGTGGGCCTTCATCGATACAAACATCTTAAAGAATAATCGGAGTCAATCATAAATATACGTCGAAGCGAATGACAACATTTTAAAATTTTGTGAAGTCAGATATCATTCTGAATTTTCCAAAATCATTATGAAGTTTGTCAAAAATGTATTGGGAAACTATAAAGTCCAAGGAACTTTCCCAATATGTTAAAAAAGGTTCATATTTTGTAATTAAAATGCTGTGAAACAGCTAACAAACTGATGTTTTTTTACAAACTTCATAGTGATTTTTAAAACTTCAGAATGATCTGACTTTACAAAATTTTAAAATGTTGTCATTCGCTTCGACGTATATTTATTATTGAGTTCGATTATTCTCTAAGATGTTTCTTTCTGATGAAGGCCCACAGATTAGGCCGAAACGTCAATAAAAAGGAATTTTGACTCGATTTCTTTTTTAAATTTTTTCTAAATGTATCGTAAGACCGAAATAAAAATACGAAAACTTTGTTTTCTCTCATATTTTCTTAATGGTAGTTAGTTTGGCTATTGACACAATTCAGATTCTAAAAAAGTTCTCGTAGATGACGTCTTGAACGACCTGGTGCACGTTCCGGTGCACTCGGGTAGTGGACTTGCCATTTAGAGATGTGTCGGTTATTGGAAAACTTAAGATTTTAATTTTGAACGTTAAAAATTGAAATAGATTCAACTTTTTCCATGACATATCTTATATAATCGATTCAAAAAATATAGAATTGGGAATTCAACTTTCAAAATTATTTGCAATGCAAGCCTTTAATTTCATATAACTTATATAAACTTATTCTATATAGCTATATAACATCTTATTAATCTTGAACCTACTAAAATTTATAACCAAAAAAGAATTTGCGATTAAAAATTTGTTCGAAATTTAAAGTTTCAAAAATTTAAAAAATGTTAAAGATCCCGAAATTTGTAATTACCTAAATTTTAAACTAAATTTTCGAAATATGATATTCTTGAAATTACTGACATTATAAATATAAAACTCCAGAAATTTCAAATTTCCGAAATCATTAACCTAGAATTTTAAAATCACAAAAATTTGTCAAACAGCCCTTCACAGCTGTAGCTTATATTTTAGATTTTTTTTATACTACAAGTTATGTTAGCTGCGAGGTTTTCTCAGGAGCTCCGAATGCGTAGGTAGGGGGTTCGAGCCCACAGCGAATAATAATTTTAATAGCGTACGATTATTTGTGTAGAGATTGTTTGTGAAATAGTAAGTAATTATGTACTTAAATATGTGAACAAATATCAAAGCATAATGATAATAATAATGATAATAAAAAAGATTTTTTTTAGGCTAAAAATCGGCCATGATTTTATAGAACTGTTCTCTATAGTTTCGAGACTTCTCCGATGTAGACTGTATATTAGCTGGACTTTTAGATTTTCTAGAACTATTCTACGTTTTTAGCATTTTAGAGAACTCTGTATTAAATTTTGTAGAATAGTTCGAGGCAATGTAAAACCAAGAAGATTTTAAGTTTTAATAAACTACCCGTCGTATCCTCTACTATAGGACTAGTTCTATAAATTTTAATGAAATTTTTTTTTCCGTGCAGCATCTGCCACCCGGGTACCTGGGTACCCTGCCCACGAATTTGTTATAAAAAGTCCATTGTAACTTGAAATAACTATGTGTATTCAATCAATATATAATTATTCATATTCTAGGAAGGTATTCCTACCTGAATATCACAATTTAATTATGTGCAGTGACCTTGATAGTACTGTGTTGAATGGTAACCGAGATGGCCGTGCAGCTGGTATGCGCGACTTGGGCTAAAATGGATCGTTTTTCGGCTAGACCTTGGGTGAGTTGGATCATGCATGGCTGTCTACTCACGAGGCCGACCTTAAATCGAGCGATGAGTGTAGTTTAGTTTCTATCGATCGCTCGATAAGCAAGACGTACGTTGGTGCAGTCACTGCGAGAAATTTTAGATAGTTGTGTATATTGGATTCGTGTTATATCTGTTGCTTATATTTTCTCGCTTGATCCAATATTATTTTGTGAAGTATGGATTGCAATTTTTCATTAAATTTGTGGTGAGCAGAAGCACAAAGCGGAAAGATGGAGGAATTATCGAGAGCTGAATTTTCGAGGTAACGTAAATATAAGAAATACAATTTTTATATCTCATATTATACGCGCCTACGGCGCCCTCACCTACGACCCGTTACAAAAACATTCTGATCGTTTCAAAAAGGCCGTCAGTTCACACTAGTTACACAATGTACTATTATGTTTTTTTAGATTAAGTAACGCTGAAAAAGACGAATATTTGAATAAATTGCTAGGCGAAGAAGATGACGAAAAAGTTGACCCATCGGCCGAGATTGATGGCGGAAATCAACAAGTCGATTACGACGAACGAGACGTTGAGGAGGAGAGTGACAACGAAGTTGCTTCAGGTGTTACTGCGAGTACTTCGACGACTTTTGTGGCAAAAGTTCATTACGATGGAAATGGTTGACATTATCGTTCGGTGCACAAATAAAAAAGGGGAAACCAATTGTACGCTTTTTTTGGTACTTCGATATGTGCTGGTGCAAATAATTCTAACATAGACCACATTGACGAAATGTGGAAAAAAAACTCGTACCCGCTGTATCGTGCAACGATGGGACGAAGATGATTTCAGTCACTTTTACGATTTCTAGGTTGCGACGATCACACAGCACGCCAAGAACGTGCTGCCAATGACAAAGCTCCTCCGATTTCTGACCTTTGGAACATGCTGAATGCAAATCTGTCAGCGATGTACAGACCAACGGAGCACATGACTATCGACGAGCAGCTCTTTCCTTTTCGAGGAAGAACGAAGTTTACGCAGTATATGCCATCAAAGCCTACTAAATACGGCCTAAAAGTATTTTGGTTATGCGACGCAAAAAATGCGTATCCACTAAAAGGAATTTTCTACACTGGTAAACAAGGGAATACTCGAGAAGTGAATCAAAGAGAACGAGTTGTAAAGGAGCTGGTCGCCGCTTACATAGGATCTGGCCGAAACATCAGCATGGACAGATTTTTCTCAACCTTATCGTTGGCAGAGAGTGTGTTGTCGTGGAAGCTTACTATCGTCGGCACATTGAAAAAAAATAAGACCTACATTCCTCAAGAGATGAAACCATCAAACTCCAGGACGGTATTATCATCTCTTTTCGGATTTCCTGACAAGGTCACCATCTGCTCGTACGTTCCGAAAAAAAAAAATAAAGCGGTGATTCTTCTGAGTACGATACATAACAGCGCTGAGATCTCTGATGCAGCTCACCAGAAACCAGAACTCATTTTATTCTACAACAAAACCAAAGCAGGTGTTGACACCATGGATCAGATGTGCAAGATATATTCCACCCAACGGCGAACGTGCAGATGGCCGCTAGCTTTCTTTTAAAACATTTTGGACATCGCCGGCGTTGCTTCGTATATGACGTATTACGAAAACAATAACATGCTTGCGAAAAAAACTAACAGACGCAGACTGTTCTTACGTCAGCTCTCGGAAGAACTTGCTATACCAATGATTGAGGAGTGATGTTCTAACCAGCAAGTTATGCGAAACCACTCAACGAAAATCGCTATCCAAAGTTATTGTGAAAGACAAGTAGCAGAGGTGGCAATTGACAATAAGGAACAACGAGACGCAAGTGGAAAAACGTTGTAATTGGATCGTGTTACATTTGTAACGAGCAGCCTATTCGAAAGCGACGAAAAACCAGGAAGTCATGCGTCAACTGCAATAAGCCTATTTGTGATCAACACACGGCAAAAATATCTAAATGTTTGCATTGTAATAAGTAGATAGATTTGATTTATGTAAAAATAGAAATTAACTTTATTCTATGCATTTTTCTAAGCAATGTTTTTATATTATTGTGCAAAAAATGAAAACTCTATGATTTTTGTTGAACGATTACATCAGAAAGTGTAATTGTTATTATTATCGTAGACAGTACATTGCATCGAGAAACTATTGAAAATGTATATATTTTGTTATAATTTATAAAATAATCCATATTCACTTTATATATTATTATAATAAACTTTATTTTCATGATATACTGTACTAAAATCATGCTGTTTCTGTCGGGGTACCCGGGTGGCTCTGCCGTGTTCTTTTTTTCAATTGTAAAATATTTCAAGCTGAAAAATATCTAAAAATACGTGCAATTCAAATTTCGCAGAGAATCGGTTCAACCATGTAGGTTCGAGAAGCATTCAACCTATCTTAATTAGAAAAAAAGTTGTTTAAAAAAACATATGCCGATGGGTACCCGGGTGGCATTGAAAGGGTTAATCTGATAATAGAATATGCAAATAACTAAACATTTAGTTTTCTTCGTTTCTATCACAGATGCTGTAGATATAATATGTAGTACATATGAGGCGTTAGGTACAAAAACCACCTAACCCGGGTTAGGTTGTTTTTCAGTCAATTGCTTTTTTATCATCTGTAAATCCTACTTGATAGTATACAACTTAAAAATAACATAAAAAAAACTTTTCTATCTTTAATTGCGCCATTTTCGAGGTGCGCGCGCACTCACATACGCATATATCGCGCGGTGTCCCGTGTCCCCTGCCCGCTCACCGCGGTCGCTCAGCTGTGCAGATCGCAGTAGTCGGATCATCTGTATTTTTGTTATTTCGGTTCCTCGAAATTGTTTATAACAATTTTACCCCAGTAACATAGCGTTTCACGGAAAAATCTCGAAGGAGTTTTCTTCTGAATTTTTTCTATAGAATCGATTGGCAAATATTTTTTTTAAATTAACATATTGACAATTTTTTAGAATAATTTTTTATAATAAAGTGTAGTTTATAAATAATTTTTGAGTTTTTTACAATATCATGTTGTTTAAATGAATAAATATGTGATTAAGAACCATTAAATAATGATTAAGAGGTAAAACTAGTGAAAAACAAATCCTCAAACCCCGTTCTATGGAAGAATAACCTAACTCTTTTTGTTTATTTTCCATTATTTAAATAATTTCTTTGAGAAAAAAATTGATTTTAACAACAGGATTCTATTCCTAAATGTTGATACTTTATTTGTATGAAATGATTAATTTTAAAATTAATATTTTCTTAGTTGCATAAAAATTTGAAATCTTTAAATTGATTAATCTCAAAACACGACTTTTCGAGTTAGGTTGTTTTTGTACCTAACGCCTCATATGCTTTTGACGGGCAGTCGTCTTTTCTCCACGGCTACCTGCGTACCCTTCCCCTTCCAGTGTGCAGCGACACTACCCCTCACTGGATTCGAAATTGCTCCAGGCCCTCGATGCTAGGTCCCCTGTGGAGATAATCCTTTTGTCTTTCCACTTATATCTATTTCTATTTCCAAAATATAAGTATCTTCTAGAAAATAATTTGAATACGCAAAAGTAGGTTAAGAGTCTAATCTAATATAGTATGAATACGTATAACGTATGAACTTTTTATATGGAAAAATTTAAGATGAATGTAATGCGAAACGTATATAGATTCTACAGTTTCAACTCTCGCAACACTTATTTCTTATAATTTTCTATTTCTTTAAAATATTTTACTATTGTATATATATATTTTTTTCTTTTTTTAAAGTTAAACAACCACCGCAGGGTACCACTAAGAGCAACTGCCATCTAAAAAAAATGTCAATGGCCCCCAGTAGAACGGCGGTAAAATACACCTATGGGCACGTCTCTGTGAAAAGTACATAATGTCCTGTATGTACGCAGTTTTACAAATTGGAAGTATTATTATTTGGTTGATATCTCAGTTGTGAAATTATATAAATTCTTTTAATTGAAAATTTAATTTAATTTTACTAATAATTATTAATATAGCTTGCAGTAGTCTTTAAACAAATTCTTTGAACGTATCACGACGAAAAAAACAATTACAATGTAGTAGATAATTTTTTTAACAAAAGTTTATAAACTCATTTTTCTAAAGTTGTCAGAGAATATTTCAGTCGAAGAAATTTTTTGAAATAATCTTTTAGCGACGTATATTTAATTGCCTTTTTTTTATTTGAACCCTTGAATACAGTTTTTTGTATATGAGATAAATAATGTTAAGTTTCGGGTTTAATAAAAATCACTGATGAGGGCCACCGTTGTATACTGAAACGTGTGGAACAACTTATTGTTTTAAATTCACATGACCGGAAAGTCAACAAATGTACATCACAAATCTATACAGAATAATAACTTCTTCAAACACGTTTGTTAACTAAAATTAATTATTATCTCACCATAATTTAAAAGTGGAAAAAAGTGGGAAATTTTAGAAAAAAAACTGCAAATTTCTAGAATTATGATTGTGAGGTAATATTATTATATACAGTAATGAATTGTTTGGAATAATATTTCGGTTTTTAATTGATTATTCCCTCGATCTAACTGAAAGTTGAAATTATGACCCCAAAGAATAATATAAATGTGTATATATATAAGAAATAAGTGTTGCGAGAGTTGAAACTGTAGAATCTATATATGTTTCGCATTACATTCATCTTAAATTTTTCGATATAAAAAGTTCATACGTTATACGTATTCATACTATATTAGATTAGACTCTTAACCTACTTTTGCGTATTCAAATTATTTTCTAGAACATACTTATATTTTGGAAATAGAAATAGATATAAGTGGAAAGACAAAAGGATTATCTCCACAGGGGACCTAGCATCGAGGGCCTGGAGCAATTTCGAATCCAGTGAGGGGTAGTGTCGCTGCACACTGGAAGGGGAAGGGTACGCAGGTAGCCGTGGAGGAAAAGACGATCGCCCGCTTTTGACCGAATTGAAAAGCGCTATTCATTGTATATACAGTCGATACTATCCGATTGAACGTATCTTTGTTTGGCGGAAGTCACTTCCTCTATTAATTAAAAAGATACTTTGTTGATTCAAAAGTATGTTTATCAGTTTAAATGAAAGTTTTTCTTGAAATAAATCTACATTTATTTTTCTTAACTTTATATGATTTAGCTTCGTGTGGTCATCAATCCTTTAATCTACAGGGTGTCCCGGACTCAAGTGTTCGAAGTTATATGGCCGTATAAAAATAAAAAAATAAATCTAAAATTTCTTTTAAAAAAATCAGTTGAAGTTTTAGTTTTTGAGTTATGAAATATTTAAACTAGTCCAATCAAGAGCGCCAAATAAACAGTCGTGTGTGCCTGAGCGGAATTCCAACGTAGTGTTCTCCCGTCGCTAACCCCACCTCTGCGCTCGCTTCGATAACACTGCGTTTGAATCCGGCTCACGCGCACACGACTGCTTATACCGTCCTTCTGACTGGTCTACCTTCAATATTTTATAACTGAAAAACTAAAACTTCAGCTGATTTTTGTCAAAGGAATTTTCTATTTGTTTTATTTTTATTTTTATACAGCTATATATGTCCGGACACTTGAGTCTGGGACACCCTGTATAGTACTGTATTTTTCATTCATAGATTCTAATTATTTTACTCGAAGCAGAATGTCTTGAATTATTTACATAAACTATTGTATCAATAATGCGGAATTCAATAGCACCAGCTTTTTTTATTCAACAGTGATTTTTTCTCAGTGTATTTGTTCATGGCGCGGTTGACTCTAGTATTAGTTCATAGGTCTTCCACCCAGCACCTCTGTTGTCTGACTGGGTGGTTCACTCATTTTGGTCTCTCGTCCTGAGTAGTATCAGGTTAACTGAATAAAGTGTTTTCTATCTTTTCGATATTGGTGTTTTTCACTTTGCCCATCTAGCTGTATCAACTTCTACAGATTATGGACCCAGCTTAGTTCATAAGGTAAGTGTCTCTTCTCCTTGGTGGAGTCCATGTCAAGCGAATCAAGAATACGGGACTTCGAAATGTTTGGTTACTTTTTTCTAATAGTTCTATATCTTTGGTTTCAATTGACCGATTTATCTTTTTTAGGTCTAAAATTGTTATTAATGGCATTTAAATTTTAAAAAAATGTTCATGAAGAAAAAAAAAATTTTAATTTTTGGGAAAACTCAAAAAAATAAAATTACATTTTCGAAAATACGTGTTCTTAAATGTGAACAATTTTTTTTTCGAAGAAAGACAAAAATGTGCTTTACCAGTCCTGTAAGTTTTTCCTTGAGACCGTCAGTGGTTTACGAGAAAAAAAATCTGAGGGTTATACACGATGAAACGAGGCGCGCGCTGCGGCTAGAAGTGCGCGGGCGCAGCGCATTATGCGACTGTTCAGACACCTTAAATAATATTTTCAATGCCAGACATCGATTTATAAAATTCTGTATTCAAGGTGAAAACCTTTTTAGCAACAATTTTCATTGTTAAAGTATTTCTTCAAATTATTGAATAAGTAAGAGCGACATATGAACGAATAATGTGAGTATGTTAAAATTCTTTCATTCAAGAATCGAAGAATGCATTCTTTGGTACGACAAAGAACCTTGCGCCTTTTATGCATTTTGCTCCGATTTTTAAATACGGGCACTACATTAAGCTCTTCGGAATTAGAAAAAATATTTGTCTTCACTTCTGTCCTAGAAATGAGAATTATAGAGCTTATTTGTTGTGTATCCACCATTGTAATGGAATTGTTGAGTCTTTCACTTAAAAACGCTTCTTCTGCATCGTTATTGAAGAATTCCACACGAATGTCTTCAGAGAGTGTTTTAGCCTAGCTGTACATTTTTCTAGCATGAGTAATCTGATTGTCGTATGCACGCTGAAGGTTCATTTTAGCAGCCGCTCTTGTAAGAATGCCACAATTGGGACCCGAAATTGTGACGTTACAGGAACAAGATGGCCGCCGTGAGTGGGTCATTTGTGGACGTGTAACAGGTGGAAGACCAATTTTTTGTGAATTTCAAAGGAAAAAGAAAACTAATTATAGCTGAACTTTGTCGATTCACGGCATTCAAACCTTTCTGCAGAAATTTTGTTGAAGGGAAAAGAGATGCTGGACATGTCATATTTTGTAGTGAAAAAGCCAAAACTTATATTAAAATATAATTGCATTTTGTATTGAAACTTCAAGTTTGAGGGACAAACCTAATCAAATAAGAGGACACATAAGCTTCCAAGGTGTCATAAAAGATGTAGTGTGCAGTTGCAAAGCTGGATTGGAGACAAAGTGCAAACACGCTGTTGCAGTATTATTTCGATTGTGCATGTAATTTGCTTATTATATAAACTGTAAGAATATTATATTAACACTGGTTAATAGCCTGAAAAGCATCCCTGTGTGTCAACAAAATGCTGAGACACTTGCGGGGAAAATGCAGAAGGCGGTCGTCCTTGTGTCGCTCCGTGTCCTCAGGGTGCACGAAACTTTTGCCGGATCATCGTATTGAATTCATCGCAGACTGTGACCACCTATCTCACGATTGTGAGACGTGGTTACAGCTGGAATTTTACCGCGATTTCGCTGAGAGAGGGTGTAATTTTTCAGATTAGCACCCGTTCCCGGCGAAATCCTGCGGTTGTCCTTATGACAAACTTTATATATATATATATATATATATATATTCAGGGTTGTTTTTTTTAACTTGAGACAACGAAATATCTCAAAAAATACGCATCCTACGGAAAAAATGTCTGGAATAAAAACTTTTTATTTTCGAGGGGGAAAAAAGATTTGTTAAAATTCACCCCAACCCCACAGGAGGCAGGGGTGGGGGTAACTTTGTAATTTCAAATGGCAACCCCAATTTTTTATCACAGATTCAGATTCTCCTTTACGAAATACGTCAGTTTTATTCGGAAAATTTGTTTCGATTCGCGATAGATGGCGCTGCAATTGCGAAGAATGAAATTTTTGACACTACTTTTAGCTCTACCCAGGAATAACGACGCGGACGTAGTAGTTTTCTATTCCCTTCGGGGTGCTTAATTTCGGTGAGTCCCCTTGCCTCTCACCATCCATCGGGGTGCTTGAACTTTTGGCAACGGGACAGTAAAAGTGAGAAAACTACTCGTAATAGTCGATTTTGGATGTAGACATTACATATCATCGAGTCTCCACTGTCTACAATCCTCGACGTGTCATTCCGGCCGAGCGATAACCGCGTCTGTCCGTGCTTAACGTTTATTCATTAGGAAGGTTGATTGTGTTCATTTGATTTGGGTGTGTTGGTTGCTTTCGTTTGGGTTATTGTTGTTGGTCATGTTCGTTTGAGTTGGTTTGGGTGTCGTTGTATTTCCTCATTACCTTACTTCATTACTTTTACAATGGAAATTCTATCTCAGCAACAGAAGATTGAAATGATTCTCATTTATGGAGAAAGTGGCAGGAATATCAATGATGCTCTCACGCTCTATGCTCAACGCCTTATAGAAAGTGTTCCTTCACGCGCTTCTTTTTACCGGGTTGTCCGAAACTTTATCACTGACGGAAGTGTACAACCGAAAAAAAGGAAGCGTCAAGTAACAGTTACTGGAGTTGATAATGAAATTGCAATTTTAGCTGCAGTCACTCATGACCCTCATGTTAGTACTCGACAACTAAGCCGCGATTCCGGAATGTCTGTAGCTAGTGTTTGGAAGGTATTAAATCGTAATAATTATCATCCGTATCATATTTCACTGCATCAAGAACTTCATGGAAATGACTTTCAGAACCGAGTAACATTTTGTCAATGGGCGGTTCAGCAGATACAAGGAAACCCGAATTTCTTTTTTCTAGTACTCTTCATAGACGAGTCGTCTTTCACAAACCATGGTAACGTTAATCGGTACAACATGCATTATTGGAGCGTAGAAAATCCACATTGGTTGCGTGAAGTTGAGCATCAGCGTCCATGGTCCGTGAACGTTTGGTGTGAAATAATTGGAGATCAACTTATCGGTCTGTATTGTATTGATGGAAATTTGAACGGTGAAAAATATCGTGACTTTCTAGAAAATCAACTTCCAATATTGCTGGAAGACCTAAGCTTGGAATTGCGACACAACATGTGGTTTCAACATGACGGTTGTCCAGCACATTATGCGGCAATCGCGAGGGAAGTACTCAATCGCGAATTCAATGGACGATGGATCGGTAGAGGAGGTCCAGTAAATTGGCCTGCCAGATCGCCAGATCTTACGGCGCCGGATTTCTATTTGTGGGGTCATCTAAAGAATCGCGTGTATCAAGAAGTGCCCACAACTCGTGATAACATGATCGAGCGAATCAGGTCTGCTTGTGTACAAATATCACCAGACACAATTCGCAGTTGTGTGGAATCTTTCAAAGCTCGGATTAACAAGTGCATCGAAGTGCGAAGACACCATTTTGAGCACTTAATGTAAAATAATTAATAGAAATCAAGCATCCCTGTAGTGAGAGGCAAGGGGTCTCACGGAAATCAAGCACCCCGATGGATGGTGAGAGGCAAGGGGATTCACCGAAATTAAGCACCCCGAAGGGAATAGACAACTACTACGTCCGCGTCGTTATTCCTGGGTAGAGCTGAAAGTAGTGTCAACAATTTCGTTTCTCGCAATTGCAGCGCCATCTATCATGAATCGAAACATATTTTCTGAATAAAACTTACGTATTTCGTAAAGGAGAATTTGAATCTGTGATAAAAAATTTGAGTTGCCATTTGAAATTACAAAGTTACCCCCACCCCCGCCTCCTGTCGGGGTAGGGGTGGGGTAAATTCTAACAAATCTTTTTTCCCCCTCGAAAATAAAAAGTTTTTATTCCAGACATTTGTTCCGTAGGATGCGTATTTTTTTAGATATTTCGTTGTCTCAAGTTAAAAAAAAACACC
>CAKNXH010053155.1:0-17836 GCA_932178445.1 Andricus quercusramuli | reverse complement strand
GTTGATCGTTAAGTCCCCATAGTTAACGGGTTAAAAAAAGATCAGACTCCTTACGGCCCACATTTTAAATGCCATTAATTAATTTTAAACAATATTAAATTTTAAAATTATAAAACTATAAAAATATCAAGCACTGAGGTCCTCCTGGACATTACCTAAACATCAAATTCAGTGTAAGTTTCGCACGGAAGTTCCGACCTGTCACAAGTTCGTAGCTGGTTTTAACGCGTGAGAAGCCCGTCCTGGCGAAAGCACCTGTCGCTATCGGTACCAAACGTAGAGTGTTCTCCATCGATCATTTTTCGTATTTATTGGCTCTCCTCATTCATCAGACCCGTTCATCCCCTCTTGTTCATTGACGGATGCGCACGCAATTATCCAGTTTTCGTCAATTCGCACTTGTTTCGCGTAATGCCTACATTCTTGAGATCTATATGTATCACCCTTTCGATTAGGAATTTGTGAGAGGTCATTCAGTAGCGTATTATAAATATTGGCTTCCTATTTTGAAAGCATATTATCACATTTAAATTTTCAAGTATTCTGAACTGCTTCAACTTCATCTCGCGACGAAATCGGAACTTTTTAATATTTTTAAGTAAAATTTATGTGAGGTATACACTGGCATCTTGTTCGACCGATGACGTTAGCAAAAGTTGAAAATGTTTATTTGAACAAAAGTTGATAATTGTTTGCGGAGGCGTTGCACAATTCGCGCACAAACAACTTTGATCGCTTCGTGAGTCGAGCAAATTTTGAGCAAGCAAAAACTTTCAGTGAGAAAGTTGGTCAGGAAGGTTCAGTGAAGTTTTCTGGAAATTTTTAGCTTAATTGAAATTGTAGTTAACAAACTGTTGAAGTTTTAATTTTCCGACGCGATCGATTTTCTCTCGCGTAGGCTGTGGTCCGGCCGGTAAGACGTTCGCTATACACAAACTCCGTCGCAGAGGCGGGTCAGATACAGATAATTTTTATTTAAAATAGGAAAAATCAGGACGTAAAATGGGTAGTGATAATTCAGAATCATTAGTGTTAAATTAGTGGTAGTATTAAAATAAAAACTTGTAATGAATGAACACATAAACACAAATAAAGTAAAAAAATTAAAGGGGAAACACTATATTTATCGCAGATTTTAATTAGTAAATATTAATTATTTTGATAAACACATGAAATACTTACGAAAAATAAATTTAAGTAAATTTACTGGTCAATTTAACTAGACTTTCTATAGTTAACTGTTTTTAATTTTCAACCAAAGATGTGAACCTTCAACCAAAAAAGTTCAATGAATTTTCAACTAACATAAAATGAAGAATCTTCAACTGAAATAGTTAAATGTTCAGTTAAAAAAATTAATTTCGGCAAAAAAAAAAAGAATTTTTAACCAAAGGGATAAATTTTCAACTGAAATGATGTATCATTAACAAAAAAATGTATGTTCAACACAATGTCTTAACCTTCGAACAAGTACTTCAATTTTCAACGAAAATAGATCAATTTTTAACAAATTACGTAATAGTAAATATTTCAACCCAAAAAATTGTATTTTAAATCAAGAACAGTTCAGTTCTTCTGTAGCCGTCCCGTAACTCTCCTAAGCAGCTACTGAGCCATAAAAAAGATGCAATGGGAGAGCCAATGATATGTCAGGATTCATGCCGACCGTAGTTTTTCGGTTACGCCTACGCTTCTGTTCTATCACAAACTGGAAGGTCTGGTGGGTAATGCCATATTTTCCTTGACAGCTCTTTTAGTTTTTACTAAGTTCCGTGCGGGATACAACTAATGTAGTGAACCAACGTGAAAATAGGAATTCCAGGCACAATTGTTTGTGTGCATAAACTGTTGTTGTTTTGGGATTGTTTATAAATGTAGTTGTTGCGAGATTTTGTGTAAATGTTTTTTTATTGATTGTGAAGTGTTCGGAGTTGCAGAGCAAAGCTACAAGAACAAGTTAACTGGAGAATTACATAAAATGAAACAAAAAGGGTACGCAGTTTTTTTTTTTCAACATATTTTTATAGAATACTTTTTTGGATATACTTCCGAAAAGGACATATGTCCGATTTTCTTCGGGCTCCGTGTACTTATGTATTTTGACGCGCTGATTACGAATATGATAGTGAAAATTGGCGCAAATTTGATTTTCATGGTGAAAACCATGAAAAAGCCACAAAAATTATGGTTTTTTGCATTTATCTCAGTAATGGTTCAAAATTCCTGCTCGGTGGGTTCCTGTCACCACTACGCAGCGCGTCCTCGGTTTGCGGATAGAGGAACGGCCCGTTAGGCTGAACAGCCCCTCAGGTTAGCTGCGAATACAAGAATAAGCAGCCGCGGACAGCCGATAGGAACCAGTCGTGGGTGTGGTGAGCCCAACCTAAGATGTTGGCCTAGCACTGCCTAGCACTGGTAGAAAACACGATGACCATGGTTTGGGAGGACCCACCCATTCACGTTCATACGCAATGAGGGGGTCCTGGCAGGCCGAGGTGCAGCGTGTATCCACCTAGAAACACTACCTGAACCAAAACTAAAAATCTTGTAAGGGAAAAATCCTGCTGCCCATTGGACACCGCAGCGATGACACTGCCCGCAAGGGATGTGTGGAATGATTCGCTTGTATAGGGCCAAAGGGGTACTGATGCCAGTATTGGCGCGCTGCCTTGCAGGGGGACGTTAGGATACGAGGATGAAACTGTAATGTGTCTGACGACAAGTTGACATGGTCCTTGTCAGGGTCGGAAAGCTCCCATACTTAGACCTAGGAAGGTATGGGGGTTATCACTCCTGGGACAGTGGACTCACCTACGATCGTAATAGGATCCTAACGTGCGGATTATCTTGAAACTACCATGGCTAACTTGCAAAAACAAAAAACTACAGTTAAAGATCTAAGGGTGGGAACTCTAAAAGTGCGTAGTCTATATACTGGCGGATTTAGCGAACTCATTAAGATAGCAAATGATTACAGAACTGACTTAATAGCACTTCAAGAAACCTGCTGGTCGGGAGATTTCGGGCCAATTTCTAAGGATAACTATACTTTTCACTTCGGGGGAGCTAAGGGGCGCACACTGGGGACCGGTTTTCTTATTAATAAACGAATTTCGCAAGCGGTTGTCGACATGCAATTCATTAACGATCGGTTATCATACATTGTACTGAAGGGTATTTTCAGCAAACAGGTATTAATCAACGTGCACTGCCCCACCGAGGACAAAGACGAAGACACTAAAGATCTCTTTTACGAAACAATCGAGCAGGTTTTTGACAAGTTCTCAACTTTTGACGCAAAAATAGTATTGGGAGATTTCAACGCGAAAATTGGAAAAGAACCGATGGATAGGCCTACAATAGGATCAGAAAGTTTGCATGACGTCAGTAATGATAATGGAACCAGAGTAATAAACTTTGCAGCTTCAAAGAACCTCGTTGTCGAAAGCACATATTTCAAGCATAAAAATATACATAAGGCCACCTGGAGATCACCGGATGGTAACACTCACAATCAGATTGATTACGTTCTAATTGACAGAAGACGTCATACAAACATTCTCGATATAAGATCGTATAGGGGAGCGGATTTAAATTCAGACCATTTTCTCGTGATAGTAAAACTAAGATCTAGGCTAGCGATCAGTAAGAAAACAAGCCGCACAGAGCCAACAGTTCGTTTCAATATAGATAAGTTAAAAACAGCAACAGAAACATTAAATTATCAAGTTGAGATTTCTAATAGCTTTGACGCTCTCCAAGAACAGAGAGACGATAACAATAATTACGAGGAGGACCCGGAAACCCTATGGAGCAATATAAAAAAGGCGGTAAAGACAGCCGCGAAACTTCTGATAGGTTTAAAGAAAGTAACAAAAAGCAAACCATGGTATGACGAAGAGTGTAAACTCGGGTTTGAAAAACGTCGGAAGGCCAGACTAAGTAGTTTACAAAATAAGTGCGATCAAACACATAAGAAGTATCTCGAGATTAGTAAAAGTACAAATAGGCTCTATAGATCCAAGAAAAGGGAGTGGGAAAAGAATAAAATACTAGCAATAGAAACGCATAATAAACAGAATAACCCGCGCGAGATGTACAGGGGAATCAATTTCATAAGGAAAGGCTTTCAAAGTAGAACGGAAGTAATGAGGGACGAAAATGGCAACCTAGTAGCCGACGCGACAGAGAGACTGAATTTATGGAAAGAATATTTCGATAAACAATTAAATGTACGCGAAGCCCCCGTTGAAGGTAATCTCGGCGAAATCCACACTGCTGATCTACTAATTGATGATCCTGCTGATATAGAAATAGAAATGGCCATAAAGAAGTTGAAAAATAACAAAGCCGCGGGCATCGACGACCTACCGGCTGAACTGATAAAAAATGGAGGCCCTTGCCTCAAAAGACAAATTTGTAAATTAATACGCACAGTTTGGAAAACAGAATGCATTCCAGAGGAATGGAATGACTCTATTGTTATTCCTATCTTTAAAAAAGGCGATAAAATGAACTGTAACAATTATCGGGGAATTTCACTTGTGTCGTCGTGTTATAAGGTCCTGTCCAATGTAATCTTAGGTAGGCTAACTCCTTTCGCCGAGGAAATCTTCGGGGATTACCAGTGTGGATTCCGCCGAAACCGATCTACAAGCGATCAAATGTTCACAATTAGACAACTGCTAGAAAAAAATGGGAATTTAATGAAGCAGTGCATCAGCTATTTATCGATTTTGAAAAAGCTTACGACTCTATTATACGCGCGCGAATGTACTGGATCCTAGAGTTCTTGGGTGTGCCAAGAAAATTGGTTAGACTTATCGAAATTTGCTCAAGCGGCAGTAGGGGAAGAATACGCATAAACGGAAGGTTATCTGAAGAGTTTTCGATCCGCGATGGTCTGAAACAGGGCGATGCACTTTCGTGCGTCCTTTTTAACTTAGTTTTAGAATACGTGGTTAGGCAAGTGCAGGCGAATCCGACCGGTGCTACCCTCAATGGGGTAATACAAATTCTTGGATATGCGGATGATCTCGACATACTAGGGGATGATAAAGAAACGGTAGCTAAAAATGCAGAAATCTTGATCACAAAAACCAAAGATATTGGCTTGGAGGTTAGCGAAACGAAAACAAAATTAAAACGGAAATCAACGCGCGACTGCACGCTGGCAATGGGTGCTACTATGCAGCAAACACACTATTAAAATCGCGATTGCTATCTAGAAACATCAAAGTAAGAATCTACAAAACAATAATAATGCCGGTCGTCATGTACGGGTGCGAAACGTGGGCGCTGACGAAAGGAGAGGAGAATAGGTTTAGAGTTTTTGAGAATAAAGTACTTAGAAAAATCTATGGTCCAAAAAGGGACGAAGAGACGGGCGAATGGAGAAAACTGCATAATGATGAGCTGCATGCTCTCTACGGGTCAGCAAATATTAATAGAGTAATGAAAGCGCGTAAACTAAGATGGGCGGGGCATGTAGCAAGAATGGGAAATGAAAGAACAGTGGCGCAAGTTTTAAGAGGGAAACCGATTGGTAAGAGACCCATAGGCAGACCGAGAAACAGACGGGAGAAAAATGTAAGGGATGATTTAAAAGAACTAGGACATGATTACTTAAACTGGATGGAGGATGCACAGGATAGAGATGTGTGGCGGTCTCGGGTAGATGAGGCAATGAACTTTCGAGTTCGAACTGCTAATCTATAATAATAATGGTTCAAAATTCAAGAAAATTTTTCCAACAAAAGTTGTAGACCCCATCGAAATACACATTTTATGTTTAAAGCATTTTTTTATAGGAACGACAGTTTCCCAGAAAATCAGTAGTAAATCGATTTTTGTGACCAGTCATAGGGGTGCCCCCACGGCACTGGAAAAGGGGTGGGGTACAGCCTTACATTTTTTTTGTGACCAGTCGCAGGGGTGCCTTCCCGCCCCCCACACGGCGCTGGAAAAGGGGTAGGTGTACGACCTTACATTATTTTTGGGACCAGTCACAGGGGTGTCTTCCCGCCCCCACACGGGCGCTGGAAAAGGGGTAGGGGTACGACCTTACATTATTTTCGTGACCAGTCACACGGATGCCTTCACGCCCCCCCCACGGCGCTGGAAAAGGGGTAGGGGTACGACCTTACATTATTTTCGTGACCAGCCACACGGGTGCCTTCACGCCCCCCCACATGGCGCTGGAAAAGGGGTTTTCTCGAAAACTATCACTCGTACGAAAAAATGAATGCAATGAAACAAGTGTGTTTTAATGAGATCTACAACTTTTATTTGAAACATTTTTTTTTATTTTCCATATTAGCTGAGATAAACGCAAAAAACCATGATTTTTAGGGGTTTTTCATGGTTTTCACCATGAAAATCGACATATATTAAATTATTGCTTAGGAACTGTTATTCTGCAATATACATTACAAACTAATTACAAAAGTATAATAAAAGAATTAGGTAAATTAAAAACTGTGGATAATTTTGAAACTTTCTAAATTTTGGAAAAATCTGGCAAATGTCAGGAAATTTCGATGAGAGTCACTCTCAATAACTGTCTTATTCCGTTTATAAAAGATTATATCTTGAAAATATTACTAAATATTAATGATCAAAGCAAATCAAAAACGTAGTGTATACAGATTCGGCATTTTTTGCCGTATTTTAATTTTGTAGTACGGCATTATAGTGACTGGTCACAGAAGAGTGATCTGTCACATCTTGAACCTCTTTTCCAAGTCTCCTTTTCAAAAATATAAATGTTACTGACCGGTCACAGAAAAGTGATCGTGAGGAATGGTGATTCGAATCTGAAGTGCTGGCATCTGCTAGACAATTCGAAAATTAGTGATAAAGTGTGTTATTATAGGAATATTGAAGTGATGAGCAATTCTTTAGTGTACTTCTAGTGCGTGATATTCTTCATTATATGACACTTTGTGTGTATTTATAACTTAATATTCCTTATTTTATGATAAAATAGTAAAATATTGTACTATTTTTAAATATTACTATTTTTTGCCGGAGCTCAATACGACCAATGAAAAATTGGTCAGAGAAGAATTACGGAATTTTCAAAATGAAGTTTTGTGGCCACTATGGTATAATATTCTTGACAGTAATTTACTTGCCTTGTATTCTCATTTCTATTTACTGAAGTTAAGCAGTGTTGGGCGCCGTTAGTACTTGGATGGGTGACCGTTCGGGAATACTGCGTGTTGTTGACCCGTCGTGGGTGTGGTGGACCCACACTGGTAGTATTTATCCACCTAGAAACACTACCCGAATCGGGTAGTGAGGCAATGAACTTTCGAGTTCGAAATGCTAATCAATTTTTTTTTTTTTATATATATATATATTTATTTCTTCCAAATATACACTCTTTGTGTTTGTACATAAATCAAAGTTCTTATTCTACTTTCTCTTAAACCTATACATTTCATTTGCGCTTCAATTCGAACCTATTTACATTTTTTCTAACTTGCATTCGCGTCCTCGCTATCCGCATCTAAAATCGTAACACTACCTGTTTTTTGGCTTATCTCTTCGGATAATCTTTCGAACTCTCTCACATATTTGCACACCCCGGGATTCTGTCTTTCTTTTAGCTTTTGGCATAATCGATCAGTAAAATCCGTATATTCGGATACCCTACCAGCCACCAACCACTCATCCACTTCCTGGACTGTTTCACTTGCTATAAGATGCCTAGCTTTTTTGCATTTCCAAATGTGAATTATATCTTCCTCCTCTTCCCAACATAAACGGCAGAAGCAATCATCCTTATAACCCTTATTTCCTGCCTTGCCCACATTTCCACACCTTAACCTAGCCCACTGTTCTTTGTCTATTCCTTTGATATCTTTTGTATCCCAATATTCTTGCCTCTCAATCCTATCCGTTATACATTTATATAGTTTACAATAATTGGACTTATCAATCTTTTGCTAATCGGACTGGCAATCTTGTTCCATTTTCCTCAAAATCCCTTTTCCTAAGTTTCTTGACACCTCTTCCAGATCCCTGCCTTCCCATGTCATCCTCAATGTCTCACCATCTCCTACTTCTTCAAATGCTGACACTAATTCCTTTCCCCAAGCTGAAGGATTTCGGTTAATCCACCCTCTTATCTCCTCTACCAGGCAAATTTTTGGTAACCTATTCTCGTCCATTTCTAGTACTTCATAAAGATAGTTACTCGCCCTTCTTCTTGTCTCAATTTCTACGCTTCTTCTTCCCGACTCTATTTTCCAGATATATGCAGGAGTATTTCTGTCCAATCCCATGATCATTTTTATGTACCTACTCTGAACTTTCTCAATTTCTTCCCTTCTCCTCCATTCCCGTATTTCAACCCCGTAAAGCGACCCTGCTTTTGCTAACACATCCAGTAGGTAAAGCCTTCTCTTTAACGCGTTGACTCCTGCCCTTTTCATCACACCCCACGCTGCGTTGATAGATTTTTGCGCTTTGCCTGCCAAGGCTGCTAGGTGTTTGTTGAAACATCCGCTCGATGAAAACCAAAAACCTAAATATTTGAACCTATCCAATACTTCGAGTGATTCTCCTTTAAACTTCCATTCTTCTTCAGCTTTCTTCCTACCTCCTTTCTTAAACACTACAATCTTGGTTTTTTTGACATTCACTTCTAATTTATTTTTATCAACATACCTTTCCAGCGTGTTCAGCATTTCTTGTAGCCCGCTCGCTTGATCTGATACGATCGCTAAGTCGTCCGCGAATTTTAATGTAAAAACCTTCGATTCCCCAATTACGGTTCCCCCTTCATTTCTTTTAACCCACTCATCATCTATGTCGTCTAAGAAAATGTTAAAGAGGATCGGGCTTAAAGGACATCCTTGTCTTACCCCTCTCTTTGTTTTAAACTTCTCTGAGATTCCTTCTTTGGTTACTACCTCATTATATGTGTTACTGTAAATGCGCTTGATCATGTTAAGCATTCTGCCCTTGATACCTAGCTTCCCAAGTTTTTCAAAAAGAATGTTTCTGTCGACTGTGTCAAACGCTTTTTTTAAATCTATAAATGCTACGTATAGCTTTTCCTTTTTTTTGAACTTATTGTTTATCAGAGAGTTCAAGACAAAGATATGGTCTCGTGTACTTCTTTTTTTCCTAAAGCCTGCCTGACTTTCTTTGATCAATCGCTTTTCCTCTACCCATTCTCCAAATCTCGCATCCATGATAGCAGCTAATATCTTGTATCCTAAATCGAGCAGCAAAACTCCTCTGTAGTTTCCCGTGTCGTTGTCGTCCCCATTCTTGAATATTGGAACTATTCTAGCTGTCTCCCATCCTTGAATCATATCCCCATTTTCCCATAAATCATTTATTACTTCGTGCATTTCTGTTGCCCACACTTTTGGTATCCCTGAAATGAATTCTATTGACACCCCATCCTCCCCTGATGCTTTACCTCTTTTCATACTTTTTATGCAATCACAAAATTCTTTAAACTCGATCTTTCCACTGAGTCGTCCCTCTTCGGTTTCGTTTAGCTCTTCTCCACTCTCCATTGGAGCTCCCTCTTTTTCAATTTCTATCGGCCCGCTACCATTATCCCTATTCCTCATTGGCTCTTGGAGATTCTGGCTTATGCCACCCTCGCTTCCTAATACTTTTTCAAAGTGAATTTTCCATTTTTCTAAACTAATGTCTTCCCCTTTTACAATTCCTCTCCTCTTTGGTCTAAACATCCTAATTGCTTTCCAAAAATCACCAGATTTTCTACTATTTTCGACCTCTTTCCAATTTTCTTCTTTCTTTGTTTCCTTTTTTCCTTGTATAAGCCTTTCAACTTCTTTTTTTCATCCCATAGTTTCTCCCGCTCCACTTCCCCCTTTACCTTCAGGAACTTTTTTAATGCATCCCACACTTTTTCCCTCTGTTCTTTGCACTCTTCGTCAAACCATTCCACCTTTTCCTTAAAATTCCTGCTCTTGGACCCTACCGTCTTAACCATTCCTACTTCTCTTGCTGCTTTTTTCATACAATTGATTATTTCCTCCCATCTTTCTTCTCTCGTAACTTTCTCTACTCTCGTTTCCCACAGTTCTTCCATTTTTTTTTCCAAATTCTTCTGATCTCCCTTCGTCCCAAAATAATTTTTCCTCTTTTTTCATATCACGCCCTTTACGCGGTTGCCGCTTTCTGTTCAATTCCGACTATGTATAGGAGAGTCGGAAGGTGACCGGCAGGTGATCCGACTCGATTCTCGCTTCAACTTTCATTTCCGCTATTGGGTTCACCAACTCGTCTTCTTTTAAAATAATTAAATCTAAGACCGAACCGCCAGTGTCGCAAATATGAGTGAATCTACCTTTTCTGTCACCATGCGTGCAACCATTAAGAATTTTTAACCCGTATTCTTCACATATATTCAAGAGTTTTTTACCCTCCGCATTCACCAACCCATCTTCTGAGTTCCGTAAATTTTCTCTGTCGCTCTCCTCCTGAATCTCTCCACTCTCCTCTATAACCCTTCCAACTCTGGCGTTCCAGTCACCCATCATAATCAGGCACACATTTTCTCTACACGCTTTTCCTATCAATTTACTAAGACTTCCTCGAATTTTAGAAATGCCTTCATTGTTATAAACCGTTACAATTTGTAATCGTTTTGATTCATATCTCAACTTATTATTGCTAATTACAATTCCGTAGTCCCATTCTTCGAACTTCCAATCGCCTTCTACCCAATTTTTCTTAATTCCTATTAAATGCCCTCCCTTTGCTCTCCCCTTATTATGGACTTTTTCTGCCGGCTTTGTTACCCAAATAAAATCTTTATCCAAATTTTTAACAAACTGTTCCTCAGACTCTTTCATTAACCAAGTTTCTTGTAATACAAGGAACTCAAACCCCTTCAAAAAATCCCATGCCTGTCCTACCTTATTTACTCCTGAAATATTCCATGATACACCTCTGATAGTTTTAGATGCCGTGGTTTCGAAAAAGATTCTTGCTGGGTCCGCCTTCTTCCTCGTTCCAGAAGAACCATTCTCCCTCAATCTTCCATTTCATATAACCCGTTCTACTTGCTTTCCCTTGACACCTTGCCTCCTCTGCTACTTTGGTGATCCAATCCTGGATTTCAAGCTCTCTAGCGGTCAAGTTATCCGCAATCCAGATGCTGGTCCCTCTGAATTTGGATTTTCTTCTCATTATAGCCATTTTATCTTTCCAAGAGTTCAAATCTACTAAAATCTCTCCATTGTTGCACCTCATCCTTCTGACCTCTGCTACTACGCCAATTGCTCTTCTCAAGGTCGCTTTTATATCTCCTTCGATATTTCTTCCGGTTGGCCTAAATCCTTTGATTATGATATGATTTTTCCTGTCTCTTCTTTCTTGTGTTTCTCGCTCAAGCTCTTCTTTCGTCAACTTCCTGGGTATTTTGATATTTATCGTTGTTCTTCCTCGTCTCTTCGCTTCTCTATTTTTACGATGAATTTCCGACAATTGAACATCTTCGTTGTTTCTTAGGCCCCGTGATCTCTTCTCTCTGCCGTGCCTGTCATTTTCCTGGTTGATTTCTTGATTTTCATATATGTTACAAATTTCTCCATCTCTCTCACTATTCATCTCCCCTTCATCCATCTGTAACACCACAATTTGTTTTGATTGTAACTCTGTTTGTATCTCCGATTGATGGAGCTTCTGTATTTGTCTTTCTCTTGATGCATTATTTTTTTCCAATTCTGTTACCATTGCTTCCTTGATCCTTAGTTGTTGTTTTAGGTTTGCAATTTCTTGCAACCATTCTATTTCTCTCTCTTTTGCCGCGGATATCACTGCCTCCCTTTCCTCTCTCTCTCTAATATCATTCTCTGAATCTCATTTGATTGTTCCTCGCAATTATTTATCACTTCCAAAATATCCACTTTTCCCTTACTTTCTCACCAGGTATCTATTGATTTTTGAATGATCGATTCTAGAGGGTCCATAGCGAATCCTCCAGTTGTAGTCACTTTATCGTTGCACTCTTTGTTTAACCTCGCAATTTCATTTTTAGAAGAGTTTCTTTCGCCCCTGTCATCGCGTAATGTCTTAACGTCCGCATGCACTATTCCTTCCGTCCACTGACCTGCTCTGCCCTTTTCACTGGACTCACGATTTTCTTCTCTAGTTGTGCCCACTGCTTCTTTTGGATTTGGTGGTTTCTCATTTTTCCGATTATCTGGCACCCCCTCAACTTCCTTCCTAATCGGCGAATGTGACAGTTTGCTGTTTTTTCGAAAAGCCTCTTCTGTCAATCCTCGCCAACTTGTTCCATCCTTATTTCCCTCTTTCACGACAAAAGACTCCATGCATTTCACACTAAGGCTATTTTTCTCCTTCACTTCCGTTGCCAGCTAATTGAGTTCTACTTGACCATCCATCTCTACCAGATCAAACTCGGATTCTGATCCCTCGACCGATGCTGCCCTCTCCTTTTCGTGGTTAGAGTTAACATCCAAACTGTCCGAATTCACCCCGCTCATAGTTGTGATATTGAACCTAACCTAAAGAGATGATGACTACTTTTCTTGTGGGTTTTTACACACTTTTCATCAACAGGAACGTTGGATAACACTTATGTGCCTTTTTAACTCACTTCACTTTAGTTTAAAACCTCACACACCACCCCACTTCACTTTTTATTGTTAATAATTACCGATTATTTCGCCGCGAATTCTCCCTGCGTCCACTTCCCACGCGCCACCTATCGGCCCTCCCGTTAAAAATTTTATTATTTTTTAGATTTAAAAATTTCATTGAAATCTTTCTTTGTCGAAAATTCAACAACTTTTTTGAAAATTCGTCTTTTTTGTTTAAAAATTCATCTGTTTCAGTAGGAACTTTACTTTCTTTTGGCTAAAAATTCAAGTAATTGGTTGAAAATTAATCTCGTTTCATTGAGGATTCAACTATTTTGTTGAAAGTTTGACTTTTCTTAACAAATTCAACCGTTTTTGATTTAAAATAGAAAAAAAAAGAAAAAAAAAATTTTTTATTGAAAATTGAACTATTTGATTGAACGTCGAACCACTTTGTTAAAGATTCATGATTTTAGTTCAAGGTAGTTTCTCTTTGGTTGAAAATTTAACTATTTTGTTAAAAAATCTTCCTTGTTTGGTTTAAAATTAATTTTTTTACCTGAAAATTTAATTATTTCATTTTTGGTTGAAGGTATATTATTATTAGTTGAAAATTCGATACTTTTTTTTCAATTTATGTATTTTTAGGAAAGTTAATCTTCTTGGTTTAAAATTCCGTCGTTTTGATTTTAAATTTCATCGAATTTGGTAGCAATTTCATCTTTTTTTGTTAATATTGCAACTGTAACATTTTTTGATAAGAATTTATCTTTTTAGGTTAAGAAATGAACTATTTTGTTTATAATTCATCTCCTTGGTTGAAAATTTGAGATTTTTGTTAAAAAATCGTTTTTTCTTCTACTGAAAATTCAACTTGTCCATTTTTTGTTGATAATTTATCATTTCGAGTTGAAATTTCAACTCTTAGTTTGAAAATTTATGTACTCTTTTGAAAATTCTTTTTCTTTTGTAGAAAAGTAATTTTCTTGGTTTTAAGTTCGTCTTTTTAGTTTCAAATTTAATTTCTTTTGTAGAATTGTCATCCTTTTTGTTAAAAATGCAACTATAATATTTTTTTTAAAACATTTGACTTTTTAGCTTGAAAATTCCACTAATTGGTTGAGAATTTTACTTTTCAGGTTAAAAATGTAATAATTTGGATAAAAATTCAACTATTTTGTTGAAAAGTCATGTATTTTGGTCAAAAATGTAACTGTTTAGTTCAAAATACGTTCATTTGGATTGTAAATTCATATTTTATGGTAAAAATAATAATTTTTTTGAAATGAATAATTTTGCAAGTTTTTTATTTTAATCTGAAATTATTTAAGTCAGTTTAAGGAAGATTATATGCTTAAAATATTACAAGATTGGAATCCTGGTCTTCAAATATTGGTCTTTAAAAATCAGGAAATTTTGAAAATGAATTTTTTCGGTCAACCTGTATCCACCCCAAACGGCACGCAGTGGGCTAATGTGAAAAAGTCCGTGACAAAATCGTAGAACGTTTGATAGGAATAACCTAAAAGGATGACATTTTTTGGGATTTACAGATGAATAACCAGAGAATAAAGAAAACATATGTAGAAGCTTTAACAAAATATTTTTGACCTTTGAAATCCGGGTTAAATTTGATATTTTTTGACAAAAATTTATTTTATTGAATACCATGGGCGCTGAAATAATATATCTAATATGTTATTTATATTTTTTAATATATTTTGTCATGTCGAATGCAAATCCGGGCTTTAAATTAGTCCAGGGCTGCCTGTTTCTGAGAAAAATGCAATTAAATATTCTATTGTAAACTTTTATGGCATGAATGATTTCCACCAAAGTAAATTAGACTATTCTTCGTATTCCGGAGTTTTTAAGTCGCTGAATCAGAATTCAAAGTCAAAATTCAAAATGGGCGATACAGTATGGCGGACCCAAATTGGAAACCCGATCTAATGTCAAAACTCAAGATGGAGGATTCAATATGACTTATAACAACATTGTAATAATATAACCTTTTTTATTTGCCCCATGCATCGACCATGTAGGTGTATGTAGTAGCAGAGATGAGGTGGGAGATTGCTCTTGCCGTGTATTTGGATTTCGACTGACTTACCGCAACGCACCCTTTCCCCGTTAGCTTTCCGGGAACTAAAATTAAAGGTCCAAAAGCGCCCTCTTTCCCCCTATTTGTTATATTTGGAGAATTATAATGAAAGGTGGCTTACCTGCCAGCCGCCTTGGTTAAACAGGGTACAATTTGATGAGTCGGTAGAGAAGGTCGGAGCTGGTAACTCTAATATGATAAAAACCAGACGTAAACAACGTATTTGAGAATTTTAAAGTTAAATTTATTTATTTTAATTAGAAAAAAAAGAAAATCTGTCTAGTGTGAAATATTTATCGCCTAGTAACATCTAGAATTAAATGAATGATATTCCTCAATAATAAAATATAATTAAAACTTGTATTTTTGTTGTCTCGTGTATTCATTTTTTAACTTTTCTGATAATTTTTTTCTATGGAGAAATTATAATACATTAATAAAAATGACCATAAATCAACTTTCATATCAATTTTTTTTTTTAAATCGTAAAACAGATTCACGGCTGTTTAATATCTATTTTTCTTATAAGGCCTATTAACAAACTGTCTATTATTGCGGAATTTTCTATAAGAGCAGTCGTAGCACTACACATAATTAATCTTACGGAAATTTTGAAATACTAGACAGTGCCTGTTAAGTAACTGAGTGGACAAAAATCTATATTTTCGTTGAATAATTAAATTACATATTGGAAATACCTATCTTCACCCAGATAAAATTTTCTTTCATTTGCAGAAACTCCTTGGTTATCTTTTGTATTTGAATTAAAGAAATAGTTTGTTCTTCTAACGAAAATATTATTTCGTAATAAAACAATATTTTGCTTTATGCAACCAAAAATAGATCTATATTTAAGGAAAAAGTTGTTCGTGTCAATGATTATATTATTTGGTTTAACAAAATAATAAAATTGAGTATAAGATGCTTTTATTAAGAATAAAAATGTTATTTTAATAATGAAATCTATTATTTTTGCTACAAATAAGGATAGTTTAAAATACGTATATTTTCAGCCACGTTTTCCTAAAACTGGATGCAGTTTTCAAATAACAAGCTAAAAACCTAAATTTCCAAACAACATTTTGGCATACAGCCATTTTCTATTCTTTTTTACCATACCACAACACACTCTTCCTTATTATTTCAAAATAAGCCTATTTTTATGACAGATAAATGTAACGCGTTAGCTTGAAGTTAACGTTTAAAGATTTCTTTAGTTTAAACAATGTATAGTTAAATAATTGACAATCAAGCTTAGAATTCATATAATCTAAAAGCGTCGCCGTACTCAAATACAGCAATATAAATAATTAATTATATTTAGATGCTTAAAATTTCACTTTTACATAGAATTAAGGTTTAATTAGTAAGGTTTTGACTTTATTCTGACATATAAATTTAAAAAATTTTTATTTTTCAAGAAATAATTTTCTTGACTTAAGACAATGAAATGAAATTAATTATTTCTTAAATTTTTCCAGTATTTTGAATTAACAGAACATTTAATTAAATCAAAGACATAGTATCACATGAATAGTTTCGTTAAGGCAATAAAGATGAAAAAAGTTCTTAATTAAACTTGAGCGAATTTTCACTTTGAATTAAAACAAAAAAGTTCAAGAAACGATATCTTCAATAATATAAAACTTGCTGAATGTTGGAATTCTCATGCAAATTGCCAAATTATGTCCGACGTAAAAAAAAATTAAAACACTCAATATGTATAAGACAATACCTTATATTATATTACTGAATTAAAAAAAAACAATGATATCAAAACCATTTCTCAAACTGCAACAAAAAAGTATGTCGAAATCTTCAAAAACCTAAATTTCGTTTTTTATTTCTCGAAATCTTTTCCAGTTTTAAATAATTGTTCAATAGAAAAATTTTAACGTTCAAAGTTGAAGTTTAACACTTTAAAATGTTAACGATTCAAGCCTTCCTATTTAAAATATTTCAGTTTAAAATTTTTTAGTTTTTGATATTTGATTTATAATCACTTATGGTAAATGAAAAGTAAGATATTGCTAATGTTTTAAAATGTGTCATCCTAATTAAAAAATTTCAAATTAAAAGGCTAAAAATGAAATATTTTAGATTGAAACAATATTCGAATGGGAGTTGGAGTTAAATAGAGGCATTTAATTGTTAACCTATTATTTTGAAATTATTTTAAATTAGGAATAGTTTATAAAGTTCAAATCGTAAAATTTATATTTTCCACGTTGAAATATGTAATTTGCTTAATTTGGAACAGATTCAGAATCGCCCTGTAAAATCAATTATTGTTCAATTTTCAATTTATTATAACAGCAAAAGTTCTTGGTAAAAGTGTAATATATTTTTTTAATTATAGTAAAGTACAAGTCGAAAAGTTAATGCAAATTGTAAAAGTATTGTTTGTAAAAATTTATATTTTTACATTCTCATCAGGGAAGGTATTCCATTTTGTGAAAATTAACCCCCCACCCCTCCTTTTTGGTCAAATGTCCAAGTTTTGAAACCCTCTGAACCTGAAAACAGGGTTTTTACGAATGTGCCTCTGTGTGTGTGGTTTTTTAGTTTGTTAGCAAGATAACATTAGAAAGAATTGATATATTGCATTGGGCTTCGGTATACTCTTCAAGAGTGCTAAAATGAAGGTCAAGTTCGTTAGCCAGTCATTTTGGATAAAAATTCAAAAAGCTCAAAATTAGTAGTACTCAAAAAGACGAACAATCCATCTTCATGCATTTTTTTTATGAAGAAAAATTACCGGAGTTATATCATTTACAAAATTCCAAAAAACAAACGAAAATGAACATTTTAAGCCAAACAACGGACGATTTGAAAAAATGTCAGAGGAAGAAAAACGATGCATTTTGAACAGCCTACAAGGTTATCACCACAGCTTTCCGAATTTTTTTGAAAAATCTAGAATTCAAATTTTGACCGCACAAAAAATAAGGAAAAATCAAAACATTCTATTTTGCGGTTAAATTTGTTAGAAATCACTTTTTGGTAGAACGCGTAGTTTTTGTTTTATTCGTAAAAAATTGCACCATTATATTATATAATATAATATTATATTATATCATATTATAATATATTATTATATTTATTATATTATTATTATATTTTATTTGAG
>CAKNXH010053154.1:510-21259 GCA_932178445.1 Andricus quercusramuli | reverse complement strand
ACATTTTCAACCACAAAAAGAATAGTTACATACATGTAACTGAAAAAATGGTTTAAAAAAAACGAATTTTTAACTAACGAAATGAATTTTTACCCAAAAAGATCAAGATTGAATCAATGAAACTATTTTTCTACAATAAAGGCGAGTCATCAACAAAATAAATGAATTTTCAAGTAAAAAAGCTAAATTTTCAAGCAAAAAATATGAATCTTCAAGAAAAAAATAGGGTTCAACCTAACAGTTTAATTTTCAAGCTAAAGGATACATTTTCAACCAAGAAAGACCAATTTCCAACAAAATAGTTAAATTTTCAAGAAAATAAATTAATTTTTAATCAACAAAATGAGGGTTTAGCTAATGAAATTACTATTCTACCAAAAAAGATGAGTTTTTAGTAGAACAGTTAAATTTAAAAAAATGTCTTTTCAATCAAATTTTTTAATCTTCTACAAAGCAGATTAATTTTACATGAAATAGTTCCACTTCCAACCAAAATTATGCATTTTTAACAAAGAATATTAATTTTATACCAAAAAAGACGAATTTTCAACAAAAAAGTCAACGGAAAGACATACTTAGTTGACTCCGTAATGAAATTGTGCCTATTACTTGAAAAATAGCCAAGCTCTGGATATGATGATAAACATTGTCTAAGTAATTAATAATTATTGTAAATTTTCAAAGCATCATACATAGGAAAGAGTTATTTGAAAAACATTTTTTATTGATTCCTTAAAAAAATTGAGTCTTTTCGTTGAAAAATGGTCAAACTCTTAATTTGTTTATCAACAAACATTGTTCAGATAATAATTAATTCTTTGAAATTTAAAGAGCATTATATGAAAAAAGTCATCAGAAAGATATTCTGACCTAATTCTGTAAACAATTGAGCCTATTCGTTGAAAAATAGCAAAACTCTCCATTTTTTAATCGAAATTTGTTAAATAATTAATCATTCTTGTGAATTTATAAAGCAAAATAGAAAAGAGTAATCAGAAAGATATTCTTAGGCGCCTCCGTAAAAAAATTGTGCCTATTCCTTGAAAAATATCCAAACTCTGAATATGTTTATGAAAACTGTTCAAATAAATAATAATTATTGTGAATGTGCAAAGTATCGTAGAAAATAGTTATTGGAAATACATTCTTTGTTGATTCTGTGAAAGAATTGGGCCTATTATTTCAGAAATAGCCTAACTCTTAATTTTTTCCTGAAAATTGTTGAAATAAATCTGGTAAATTTTCAGAAAAATATAGAAAAAAGTCATCTGAAATATATTCACATATTTGCAAAGTATCGTAGAAAAGATTTATTGGGAATTCATAATAATAAATAATTGATAATTCTTGAAAATTTGCAAATTATCATAAAAAAAAGGCATTGGAAAGATATTCTTAGCTAATTCTGTAAGAAAATTTAGCATATTTGTTAAAAAATAGCCAAACTCTACCTATTTGTTAAAAAATAGGCAAACTTTAAATTTCTGTATGAAAATTGTTTAAATTGTTATTAATTCTTGTAAATTTACAAAGCAACATAGAAAAGAGTCATCGGACAGAGATTCTTAGTTGACTCCGTAAACAAATTGAGCTTATTCGTTTATGGAAACTGTTTAGATAATTAATCGTTCTTGTGAATTTACATAAGCAACATAGAAAATAGACATCAAAAAGACTTTTCTCAGCATCATAGAAAAAAGTAATCTGAAAGATATCGCCTTTCGAATCTACGTGTCCAAGCCTAAAACTGGATATAACTGGATTGAAATGAAAGAAATTAGATTTTCAATTGCGTAATATTTGAAACTTGGTTTTTAAATAAAAAATTAACAAAATTTATTATGAAAAATTCAAAACCAAATTTTCCGAAATGTCAAAAGTTTTCATTAAAAAATATAAACGGTACTCAAAATTTGGAAGTTTTCAAACATTTTGAAATGTAAATGAACTATGACTAAAACGTTAAATCAAAAAAGAATTTTTCAAAATACGAATAAAATATTAAAAATGTTAAAAAATTATTCAAAGGTATCGTATATACACCAAAGTGTTTTTTTTTTTTTTTTTGTTTAATCCCTAAACTGTAGCAACCCTCTTTTATGTTTCTAGAACTTACATTGTTCATCTTCTTCGTAATAATTATACTCGGGATCAGCTTCTGGATCGTCCTCGACGTTGACTTCTTCAGGTAAAGGCAGGGTAAAATCCTGCAAGAATTGGCGATAGTCTTCTTCGAGATTGCGTCCGTCGTCATACATGTCGACATTAATATCCGGTGGGATGAAGGCATTTTCAAAATACTCCAAAGGCGTTTCAACGAGACAAACTTTCGAGCGAGTTCTTTGCCCAATGCTCTCCTCTTCTGTTGGTACATGAGGAATTCTGCAAATTAAAATAAATTCGTTTTTTATAATCAACAAACACACGTAACAAAAAAATGTTGGAAAAGGGGCTATCTCTTTTCCAGGACCTGCTATTCGTAACGAAAAAATTCTTAGGGATCACAGCGGTTCATTAGTTCAATTTTACTTAAAAAATATGAATTTTCAACCAAGAAGATTAATTTTATACGAAATAAGACGCATTTTAAATACATTATATACATTTTCAACCAAAATTACATAATAATACATTTTCAAACAAAATTATTTTAAACCAAAAATGGAATAGGTAAATTGTCATTGAAAAAAAATTAATTTTCAATTAAAAAAAAAACAAGTTTTATACCGAATTATTTAATTTTCAAGCCAAAAAGACGAACTTTCTACTACGTAGTTAAAATTTCAGTTGAACTCAATGTTCAACTAATTTTCAACATATAAAGATGAATTTTCAACGAAAAATGTAATAGTTAATATTTCAACTAAAAAATATTTTCATTTTAAATAAAAAACAGTTGAATTTAACCAAAGAAGACAAATGTCCAACATACAAACTTTAATCCTCAACTTGAGCAGATTAATTTTCAACAAAACAGTTGCATTTTTATCAAAAAAAAATTGATTTTCTACAAAAGAAAAATTTGAACTAAATACGTAAATTACAAGCTAAACAGTTTAATTTTCTACTAAAAAGACGAACGTTTAACAAAATTGAAGTGCTGAGGTGTACAATTTAAAAATATCATTTTTCTAACAAAAACGGAAGTTAAATTTCCAGTTGAAACAATTAATTTTTAATTAAAAAGATAGAATTGCTACAAAAAAGATGAAGGTTTAATAAAGTACATCCAGTATTGAACTTATTTGTAGTCCAAAATAAAAAAGTGTAAATAACTATATTTTTGAACCAAAATTTCTAGTTTTCTAATCTAATATTTTAAAATTATTAAAAATTAACTTTAATGTTTATTTAAAATATTATTCTTTAGTCTATGAATTATCAAAATTCCTATTTATTTATTGCAAGCTTCACAGTCTATCCCGAGAAAAAGAGCAACAAAAACGAGAAAAAGAGGGGAATATCCCTCTTTTTCTCGTTTTTCCACTTAAATGCAAACTGATTTAATAAAACTCAATAAGAAAATGGAACTATTTTTCGTTGAAAGTTGATGCTTTTTGATTAAAAAGTCTACTATTAAATTTTTGGTTAAGAATTCATCTTTTCTGGTTAATATTTTTATTAATTTATTCCAAATTGAATTATTTTGTTGAAAATTCAATGATTTTGTTAACACGTCACACTTCATTGTTGAAAATTCAACTGTTGCGACCGGAATTAGTTTTTTTTGCCTGAAAATTCAAAAATTTGACATTTTTTGTTAAAAATGCATCTATCTGGTTAAAAATGAACCTGTTTTGGATAAATATTAACTTTTTTAATGAAAATTCAACTACTTGGTTTAAAGTTGAACAACTTTGTAAAAATGTATTTTTTTTTTGCTGGAAGATTCACAATTGTAGATGAAAATTCGTTTTTTTGTTTGTTAAAAATTAATTAATTTAACTAAAAATTTAACTATTTTGTTGAAAATTCAACAGATTGGTTTAAACTTTAATTTTTGGTTGAAAATTCATATTCCCTGGTTAAAAATTAAATTTGTTGTAGAAAATTCGTCTTTTTGTCTTGAAAATTAAACAATTTGGTGGAAAATTCAGCTATTTAGTACAAAATTACACTGGTTTGTACAAAATTACACTGGTTTGTACAAAATTCGTATTTTCGGCTCAAAAGCTCAATAATTTAGTAGCAAATTTATTTATTTTATTGAAAATTGGTCTTTTTGGTAGAATATCTATTTTGGTTGAGGATTCAACTATCTGTTGAAAATTTGCCTTTTTTTGGTTGAATTCAACCGTTTTTAATTTAAAATTAAAAGTTTTGTTTGCTGAAACCATGCTGAAGCCATTTTGTCAAAAAATGTATTTTTCTTGATCGAAAATTCACCATTTTTGTTGGAAATTCGTTTTTTTGTTTGTTAAAAATTAATTAACTTAACTAAAAATTTAAACACTTTTTTGAAAATTCAACTGATTGGTTTAAATATAAATTTTAAATAAAAATTCCTATTCTCGGGTTGAAAAATCAACTGTTTTGTAGGAAATTTGTCTTTTTGGCTTGAAAATTCAACAATTTGGTAGGAATTTCAGCTATATGGTACATAATTAAACTGTTTTTCAGAAAATTCCTTTTTTATTAAAAATTAACTCTCCCCAATCAAAATGACACATCATTTTTGGTTAAAAATTTATCTTTTTTAGTTTAAAAATTCAACCATTTAGTTCAAAATTTTTAGAAATGAAAAAAAATATAGATTAAAAATTAATCAAATAGACTTTAGACTAACAACTCATCCATTGTTCAAAATATTTACTTGAAAATTTATGAGATTTGTTAAAAATTCGTATTTTTTGGTAGAAAAATAAAATATTTGGTTAAAAATGTATGTATTTTGTAGAAAATTCAACTATTTGGTTAAAAATTTATGTATTTTGTTAACAATTCATCTTTTCTGGCAAAAGATTAATCTTCTTAGTTGAAAATTGAACTATTTGTTGAAAAATATATATATTTGGTTTACAATTCGTATTATTTGGTAGAAAATTATTTTTTGTTGTTAAAAATTCGTCTTTTTTGGTTATATCTAACTGTTTTTTATTTAAACTTCAAATCTTTTGTGGTTTAAATATGAAATATTTTATTTTTTGTTGAAAATTAGTTTTTTCAGGTTGATAATGCAACTGTTTTGTTGAGAATTCGTCTCTTTGGTTTGAAAATTCAACTACTTTGTTTAAAGTTAAACTACTTCTTTAATAACTAATGTTTTGGTTAAAGATTCATAATTTTAATTCGAAATTCATCTCTTTGTTTGAAAACTTTACTATTTTGTAGAAAACTCTCCTTTTTTGTTTTAAAATTAATGGTTTTAATTGAATATTCAACTATTTGGCTGAGAATTCATGTATTTTGTCAAAAATTCGTGTTTTTAGTAGAAAATTAATCTTCTCGGTTTAAAATTTAAATATTTGGCAGAAAGTATATGTATTTTGTTAACAATTTGTACTTTTTGGTAGATAATTAATTATTTTTGTTAAAAATGTAATTGTATTGTTGAAAATAATCTGTTCTAGTTAAATATTCAAATAGTTTGTTGAGAAGTCGTATTTTTTGGTTGTATTCAACCTTTTTCATTTAAAATTAAAATCTTTGTTGGTTTTAATATCAACTATTACATTTTCTGGTGAAAATTCAAGGATTGAGTAGAAAATTAAACTGCTTTGTAAAAAATGTATGCAATTGACAATTCATTTTTTGTTTGAGAACATTTGTAGCCAATTAGCGTAGAAGTTCAGAAATATTTTGTTAAGAAAAAGTAAAGAAATAGTGGCATTAGCAGACAATTGTAAGAAAATACTGTCTTCAGTATGATTTTTTTCGAAAAAGTAAAATAGTGTCATTGCTAAAAAAAAGGTAAAATAGTGTCAATAGTTTTTCCTAAATTTGGGGGAAAAGACGAAAAAAATGTAGAAAAAATGGGACAGACTGTGATCCCTAAATATCGGAAAACGGGACTACTATTCCTTTTCCAGGTCCAACTATTTGTTCCGAAAAATTCTGGAAAAGGGGCTATCCCTTTCCCAGATGTAAATAAAATAATCTGAGGTAGTAATAGTATTCTACAATACCCAGGAATTTTAAAAACTCCCTCCGAGTCGTATTGAATGTCTGATAAATTTTCTTGTTCCATGAATGAAGAATTTTCAGTAGAATTTGCTGGCGTCGATGGTTGTGAATCCACATCGCTGCCAAGAGAATTATCAGCTTCCCTTTCATCGTCGCTCTGCTGATCTTGATCCTGATCTTGATCTTGATCTGGTCTGTATTCCTCATCAGAAGAATCTTCCGGTAGGTCATTTTCGATCAAAGTTTGAACATCCGATGAAGCTGTTTCCATAGGAGTAAGTGGCCAGGGAATTTTTGGTTGTGCTATCGGTCCCAATTCTCTAAATGAGGAAAATAATGACATAGGTTTCCCAATAATAACAATAAATAAATCAGGGTGTCTAGCCGAAGAATGCTTTTAAATTTCCTGCCGATTTCCGGTTTTCTACAGGTCAATTGTTAATTTTCCCCGGTCAATTTAAAAGAGGTCAAACCATTTTTCAATATTTCAAGCGATTTCTATATATTTTAAAATATTACAAAAATTTATAATTTGGGAGAGAGAATTTTGGAAATAAAATTATAATTCTGAGTTGGAACAGGGATTTTTTTAAATTATCCTCTTCTACATCAGAATTAAAATTATTTTCCTAAATTCCCATTTCATGTTGAAAATTCTCTGTTTCAAGTCAAATAATAATTCTTTACAAAAATTCCCTCTCTTTAAGTATAAATTTTAATTCTTTACGGAAATCCCCTGTTCCAAAAGTGAACATTATAATTCTTTACGAAAATTCCTGTTCACAAGACAAAATAATAATTTTTTAAAGAAATTCCCTGTTCGAAGTCAAAATTATGATTATTTACAAAAATCTCCTGTCCCAAGTCACGATTACATTTTTTTCAAAAAACCCCCTGTTCTAAGTCTGAATTATATTTAATTAAAACATTTTTTATTATAACTCAGAAACATAGTAACTTCTTTTTTCTAAAATTTGAAAAAGGGAAGTTTCAAATTCTGACGAATTTTTAGATGAAGAAAAAAGAATTTTTAAATTGAAACAAATTCTGATTTGGAACAAGGAATTTGGAAAATCTTACCAATCTTGACTTGGAACAAGGATTGTTTTTGTAATTATTTTTTCTTACAACTCCGAATTAAAATTATTTTCCAAAATTTGCCGTTTTATGTCAAAAATTGCCTTTTTGAAATTGAAAATTATAAATCTTTATGGGAATTTGGAAAAAATTGAATTTATTTAATCCCCGTCCAAACTTTGAATTATAATTCTTTTAGAACATTTCTTATAACAAGTCACAATTAAATTTATTTCAAAAGTTACCTATTCAAAGTCAAAATTATATTGATTTACAATATTTTCTGTCATGATTCAGAAATACAGTAACTACCTTTTTGTCAAATTTGAAAGAGGAAAGTTTCAACTTCTGTTAAATTTTTATTTTCAAACAAAAAAAAAAGAATTTTTATATCCAAACAAATTCTGATTTGAAAATAGCAATTTTTAAAATCTGACCACTCCTAACTTGGAACAGTTCCACGTCAAAAATTACCTGTTCCAAGACAAAATCATAACTCTCTTAGAAAATTTCTTATACTAAGTCACAATTATATTTATTTCAAAAATTTTTTCTTTATAAATCAGAATTAAAACTATTTTCCAAAATTTCCAGTCCCATCTCAAAAATTGCCTGTTGCAAGAGAAAATTATAATTCTTTTAGAAAATGTCGTATACCAAGTCACAATTATATTTATTTCAAAACATTTTTTTTATAAAACAGAATAAAAAATGTTTTCCAAAATTTCTTGTAATAAAACAAAAAAGATATATATCTGGTTATTACTTCTAATTCTGAGTTTAAATCTCTATAATCTTATTTTGTGAATAAATTCTTTGAAATCCACTTTTAAAAAATACCCTCAGATATTTCAAATCCTTTAAGATGTTTCAAATTCTCCTGAAAATTTTTAAAGCTCTTGAAAAATCCTTGCAATTTTTTTAAATCCTTTGGGATCTCTTGAAAGTTTTTAAATCTCTTGAAAATTCATTGGAAGTTTTAAAAGTATTCTAAAATGTTTTAGATTTTTTTAAAACCTTTAAAATGTTTTACACTTCCCTGAAAATTTGTAAAGCTCTTGAAAATTCCATGAAATTTTTATAACTACCTGGAGATTTTTAAAATCCTTTTTAATCCATTGAAAGTTTTTAAGTCTTTTGGAAGTTCATTGGAGGTTTTTAAAATATTTTAAAATGTTAAAAAATTTTTTTGAAATCACTTAAAATTATTACACACTATTAAAAACAAACTAAGATATTTCAAATTATTTACTTTAAACTTTCCTGAAGGTTTTCAAAGCTCTTGAAATTTTTTTGATATTTTTAAAAGTACCTCAAGATTTTTTAAATCCTTTGTAATCCTTTGAAAGTTTGTAAATCTGTTGAAAATTCATTGGAAGTTTTCAAAATAATCTAAAACTTAAGACTTTGAAATCCCTTGAATTTTTTTAAAGATAGTAAAAATATCTTGGAATTTGTAAAAATACCCTAAAATAGTTAAAATCGTCAGAAATTCCTTGAATGTTTTAAATATATATCCTAAAATCTTTAAAATCCTTAGAAATCCCTACAAATTATTGTAATCTGTCCTTTAAAATATTTTAAACCCCCCTCAAAATTTCTAAAGCTCTTGAAAATTCCTTGGAATTTTTATAACTACCTGGAGATTTTTTAAGTCCTTTTTAATCAGTTGAAAGTTTTTAAATCTCTTGAAAATTCATTGGCAGTTTAAAAATATATAATATAATAATAAATATTGAAATCTATTTAAAATACCTAAGATATTTCAATAACTTCAAAACAATGCAAGTTAAATTTAAAAAACTTCAAATCAATTGGAAAATTTTTTCTAAATCCAAAAATTCCCTTGATTTCTGTGAAATTAAAATAGATTTTGAGGAATTGAAGGTAAACAAGAAAAACTGAATGAAATTCATAACAATTAAAGATGTATTTTAAAAAATTCAAATGAATTGCAACAAATTTAAAAATATGAAAAAAACTTAAATGAATTCAGTAACTTTGAAATGAGCTTAGAAAAATTCGAGGGAATTCAAAAGAATTTAATGGAATGCCTAAGAATTCAAGGTGAGGTTAAAAAATTTCAGGGCCAATTAAATAAAAACTTTTAAGAATTCAACAAAATCCACTGATTAGGTAGAAAAAAATAATTTCAAATCTCATCAAATCTTTGATACCCCATTAATTTCTAACCAAAAAAGTGACTAATGACTATAAAACAATTTAAATGAATTGGAAAACAAATTTTAAATCAAAGAAATGCCATTGATTACAATAAAATTTGAGTGCATTTAAAGAGAATTCGAAACAATTCAAGAATATGAAAAAATGCATTGAATTGAGTAAGTATGAAATGATTTCAGAAAGCTTAAAGAGAATTAAAACGAATTTGACGAAATGCCTAAGAATTTAAGGTGAGTTTTAAATACTTCAAGATGAATTAAACGAAAACTTTTTAAAAGTCCACTGAATTGAGTAGAATTGATGGAGTTTAGAAGAATTCAAAAGAATTTAAAATAATTCAGGATAAAGTAATAATAATTCAGAGCGAAGTTCAAATGAATTGCAAAAAATATTTGAAAATCTCTTAAAATCTTTGAAACCCTACGAGATCCCTCACTTCCTGTAAATAAATTCTTCGAAATCTATTATGAAATTACATGATATCTGATGATACTTTCTGAAATCCTGGAAAATTTATTAAAATACCTTCAGAGCTCTTAAAATGTCAAAAAGTCATTGAAATCTTCGAAAATCTTGTAAAATCCCATAGAATCCTTTAAATCTCTTGAAAATGTATTGGAATCTTTGAAATACCCTAAAATATTTCAAAGCCTTTTAAAACCCTTCAAACTATTGAAATAAATAAAAAAATTCTGGGAATCTTTTAAAATTTCTTGAAATATTTAAAATCTTTTAATATCTCTTGAAATCCCGTAAAACTGTTCAAAGCCCTTGCAAACGCCTAGAACTCTTTCACATTACCCTTAAATATTGTATTTGAAAAAATACCTTAAAATATTTCAAATACTTTGATCATTTTATCAATTGATCATCAGGATCAAGTGAACAGAAATTGAAAAAAAATTTAATCCATTGAATTAAGTAGAATTGAGTAAATTTAGAAAAATTGAGGATAAATTAATAAGAATGCAGGTAAATTCTTTAAAATCCACTAAAATATGATAAAATCTCGTGACATTTTATGAAATCTGATGATGTTTCCTGAAATACTGGAAAATTTATTAAAAATACCTTGAGAGCTTTAAAAAAAACCCCTTACAATAATTGAAATCGTCGGAAACCTTATAAAATACCAATAAATCTTCGAAAATTGTGAACTTACCTCGCTTTTGCTCGTGTTATTTTCGGTAAGCAGATGTCATCGTCATCTTCGGACTTATTAAGTGTCCTATTGACCATAGCCACCATGTGTTCGTTTATGATAACATTTCTCAGGAGGTTTTTAACATTAGTGGCTGTTAAATTAGTTCTGGCAGCTTTTGCATCCAACTGTCTCTCGATTTCTTCCTCCATTTCGTTGAACACTGAGACATCTTGAACAGCTTCTCGTTTAATTCGATCTCTTGTAGAACCATATTCATCAACCTCAGACACATCTATTTCCAATCCAGCTGTTTCTGAACTCTCTGAATCCGAGGAATCATCTTGTTCCATATCATCAGCCTCAAAATCGAAGGAGGAAAATGAGAGTTCCAATTTGACTGGAGAATCCTGGTATTTCTCGCCTGTATCCATCTTTCTCTAAAAGAATTATTATTTAGATACTTTCAGGGATCACAGCGCAAAAAGAGCTCAAGAAAGGGGAAATAGGGTAGTTTTCTCACAAAAAAGGGGAAAACAGGGGACAGATTAAACATTTAGTTTCATATGTCGAAAAGAACAAACAATCTTTTTGTAAGACATGTTACATTTTTAAATAATTTTAAATGATTTTTCAATGATTTCTGCCATTAAAGATTTATTTTTAAAAATTGGATATACTTAAATCGTTGGAAATCCATCCAGAGTGATATAAAAAAGTCAGAGGAAAAATAAAATTAGTTAAATACAAAATTTTGATATGTTTAACATCGTTCTCATAAATATTTTTCTCCAAAATGTGTAATTTCATCCTTACAATAACTTTTTTTCCAGAAAAAATCCGAATCATTTTTAAAGACACTTAGAAAGTGTCGAAGTTTTTCAAATATTCAAAATTTAATTAAAATCTGAAGATTTCAAGAAAAAATAGAATTTTTTTCAGAATTTTGAAAGGTTTCAAGAAAATACAAAAATTGTCTTGCGATTTCTGGGAAAATTTAAATTAATTTCAAACTTGTAAAATAAATTTTAACAGAAAAATGAAAAAGATTTCAAAACGTTTCCAATAATTTCCTACGGTTTCGGAAAAGAAAATGGAAGATGAAAAAAAATTCAAGTTGAAGTTTATGCAGGATTCTAAAAAAAAATTAAAAATGAAAAATATTTTTTTATGGTTTAGAAGTTTTGAATAGATTTTATAACTTTTAAAGATTGCAGAAAGTGTTTAAAAAATGTAGATTATTAAATATTTCGAAAAAAGAAACTTTTCAAGATTTTTGATAGGTTTCAAGAGACCAAAAATCTTAAAATATCTTAAGATAAGGTATCTTAAGATACCTAAAAAAATTTCAAATGATTTTTTATTTTGAAAAATAAATTTTCAGATAAAATTGAAAAAGATTTCGAAACATTTTAAATGATTTCCTACAATTCCGAAAAAGAATATAGAGGATTAAACAAAATTTAGGCTCGAATAAGTTTGAAAAAATGAAGATTTTTTCATTTTTTTCAATTAATTTCAAGATAATATATTTTTTAATATTTCAAATCATGTCCCAAAGTTTCCGAGAGTAGTTTAAAATATTTTAAGCCAATCTTTTTAATTTTGCAGGATAAAAAAAATTTCAGGAAAAATTCGAATCATTACAAAAGATAGATTTTTGAAGATTAAAAAAAAGTTTTTAAAAGAATTTTGATATGTTTCAAGAGAATAAAAAAAAAGACTCCTACAAAAATTTCACACGATTTATTATTTTGTATGACGTTCGTATATGTTTAAAACAAAATGAAGGTTTTTAAAGGATTTGTAAAAAAAAATTAGACAAGTTTCTAGCGAACGAAATTTGTTTCTAAAAATTCATAGATTTTTTTATTTTGTAAAAATAATTTTGAGAGAATATTTTTTTAAATATTTCAAAACTTTTCCAATGATTTCCTAAAATTTCGGAGAGGAGTGTGTAACATTTCTTAATTTTGGAAGATTTTTTTTTTTATTTCAGGAAAAACTTGAATCATTTTAAAACATACTTAATATATGTAGAAGTTTTAAAAAAGATTCAAAAATAATTTAAAATTGAAAGATTTCAAAAAATTTAAAACAAAATGTAGATTCTTAAATATATCGAAAAAAATATTGAAACTTTTTAAGAATTTTGAAAGATTTCAAGAGAACAAAATTGTCTTAAGATTTCTGGGAAAATATGAAATGATTTTCTATTCTGAAAATAAATTTTAAGAGAAGATTGGAAAACAATTCAAAAAATTTAAGAAAATTGAAAGATTTAAAGAGAATGCAAACATTTTCTGAAGATTTTTAGCAAAATTTAAAAATTATTTCTTTTATAAAATTAATTTTAAGAAAAAAAATTTTTTTCAAGGTATAAAAACATTTGAAATGGTTTCTTAAAATTTCGTCGAGAAGTGTAGAAGATTTTAGGCCCATTTTCATAATTCAGTAGTTTTTTCTTTTAATAATAGGAAAAACTCTAATTATTTTTAAAAATGTTCCGAAGGTTTAGAAGTTTATGCAGGATTCTAAAAAAATAAGGAAAAATTCGAATCTCAAATAAATATTTTCATGGTTTAGAAGTTATGAAACTATTTCAGAATAATTTAAAACTTTTAAAGATTGCAAAAAAAAATTGAATGTAGTTTATTAATGATTAAAAAAAAGAAGCTTTTTATGAATTTTTAAAGTTACGAGAGAATAAAAACTTTTTTTTAAGATTCCTAGGAAAATGTTTAACAATTTTTATTTTCAAAAATAAGTTTTGAGAGAGAACTAATTAGGTATTGTATACTTTCAATGTAAATTTAAAACTACTCTCCTTTGTAGAGCGAAGTAAAAATACTGAAATTATTCGAATCGTTTGAGCTAAGGGATAACAATTTATGGATCGACATCCAAAATTAGTGAAGAAACCAATTTTTTAATCGGTAAATATCTTCTATTCTTTTTTTGAAATTTACATTTAAACATGGTAATAATTAAAAAAAAAAAAATTTATGTACTAAAACATGTTTTTTGGATTGATTCGAACCTTAAATTTCTTCAGCTTGAAACATAGAAATATCTTATTATTTTTTATTCATGGGGAACATTTGTTTCGTGGTGTTTATAACGTTCCAAAATCACAAAAAAGATATGAAATCCCAAAAAGCCTAACTCACGACACACATTTTTTTCCGAAAAATCAAAATAAAAAAAGGTTTCTTTGGTTCAAGCTGAATAAATTTCAAGTCCGACATATTTAACTTTTTTTAAAATGTGTGCACATGCTTCAATAAAAAAAAAAACATCTTTTTACACATTTTCAAAAAAACTGTAATTAAGAATGAAATACATTTTTAAATTTCGCAATTTAAAATTTTCAACAAATGAGACAATTTATGAATACAATAGTTCAATTGTTGAATTAAGAGCATTAGTTTTTAACAGAAAATCGAATAGTTACATTTTCGAATCGAAACATTAATTTTCGATTGAAAGAACTGAATTTTCGCCCAAATTGTTGAATGTTGAAGCTTGAAAGAAGAATTTTCTACAATACAGTTGATTTTTCAACACAAAAATATAAATTTTCAATTAAAAAGTTAATTTTCAACCAAAAATTAAAATTTTTAGTTAAAAAACTTAGTTTTTAACGAACAAAAAAAACTCCAACTGAAATGATAAATTTCTAACAAAGTAGTTCAAAATTCGACCAATTAGTTGAATTCACTACCAAAATATTGATTTTTCCAGAGAAAATTCAAATTTTCTACAAAACAGTTAAATCTTCAATCCGGAAATACGAATTTTCAACAAGAGTTACGTTTTCAAGCAAAACAGATTTTTTAATCAATAAAGAAAAAAAATTTCAAAATAAAAAAGATCAGTTTTTAACCAAAAATGGAATTTCTACATTTTCCTTTGAAGAAACTAATTCTCAAATAAAAAAACCAATTTTCTACCAAATTATTTAATTTTTGAGCAAAAAAAAAGAACTTTCTACAATATATTCGAATTGTAAATAAAAAAATGTAAGCTTTCAATACAAAAAATAATTATCAATCAAAAATTGCAATTTTCACTTTGAAAAAATCAATTTTTAACAAAGTAGTTTGATTTTCAACTAAAAAGACAGTTTTCAAGAAAATAATTATGTTTGTAACCAAATAGTTAAATTTTTAACCAACTTTCTGCCAGAGAATATAAATTTTGAACGAAATTTGAACTTGCAACAAAATAGCTGAATTTCCGAATATATTCCATTTTTCAATTAAGTATTCAACTTTGTATATTTCAACTAAAATGTGTTACTCTTCTAATACTTGTTTAAAAAGTAGTGTATATTTTGTAACTGTTCCAATTTTATATTGGATAATAACTTCTGTCTCCAGTTTTCACATTTTCAACTTGCTTTAAAATGTTTCATCTTCAAATTTTTTTAAGAGCATTTATTTTTAATGGTCTGCACTCGAAACGTGTGCCTTATTTATTCATAAATAATTTATTTGAATGCTATAATTGCTCTAATTATTATTCAGTAATGTGTACAATTTCGAATATCGTATATTTAAAGAGAAAAGGGAAAAGTTTAAAAATCCTTAAAAAGCTTCAAAATTTTATTTCAAAATCTTGAAAAATTAGCATGTTTTACATTTTCTCAAATTTTGAATTTGAAAAAAAATGTTCAGAACTTCTAAATATCTTTTAAAATGATTAGAATTTTTCCTAAAATTTTGTGAAAAATCCTGCAAAATAAAAAAAAATTCCTTAAAATCTTGGCGATTCATTTTTGACAATTTTGGAAATCTTTTTCATTATTCTCTCAAAATTAATTTTTCAAAATAAAAAATCATTTTCAATTTTTCCAAGGTATCTTAAGAAAATATTTTTTATTCTTTCGAAGCCTTTCACAATTCTTAAAAAGCTTCTCAATTTTTGGTGCCAAATCTGCAAAAATCAATATTTTGTTCTAAATTAGGCCGTGGGTTATTTGCATCGAAATTTCGGTACGAGTAGCCATATTTTGTCAGTAAACGTAGACATTTCGTTTAAATAATTTGAAATTACCTTTGAATCTTTTCAAAACTTCTAGATATCTCTGCAGCTTACTCGAATTTTCTCTAGGTATAATAGGTGTTTAATATTTATTTATACAACATCAAAAATCAACAATTTTACCGACAAATTAAAAGGTTTTATATAGAAAAATTAAAATTCAAAGTTTTGTTTTTTTGTTTCGTTTTGAATATTAGATTTATAATTAATAATTTCGAATGAACAGTTAAATATTTATAAATATTAAGCAATTGTTCTTTTTTTTTAATTACAAAATTTCAAATATTCTAATTTTAGACAGAAACAATATTTGAAATTTAATAAAGGCCTTTAGTTACGAATATATTATTTTTAAGTTATTTACAAATTGAAAATAGTTTATAAAGTTTCAATGGGTCGCTTACATTAGTTCAACTGATAAGACTTTCCAATTGAAACAGTTTTATTATGAACTTCAAAATCTGGAAATTCTTAAATTTTGAACTGATGCCGAATTGTCTTGTAAAATAAATGATTCACTTTTTATCCTTAAAGTACAGTTTAATTTTAAGAATCTTTATAATTTATATTCACAGTTGATCAAATAAAAATATTTTTTATCCAAAATTGCCGATTTCAAACGCTTCTAATTTTTTATTTTTTAAGTCATTAGAACTGTATTTTAAAATTCTTTACATGAAAAATGTACAACAATTAAATTAAATTAAAATAAATGTATAAGAATTCAACTAATTATTTTTAAAAACTGTTGAAATCAGAGTTGAACAGATTTTTTTTCTAAAATGTTGTAAAATTCCCGGTCAAAAAATAAATTCACTGTCATTTCCCGGGTTTCCCTGGTCTCGTCAAATTCCCGGTATATTATTGCCGAATTTGAAAATTTCCGAATAATAAAATAGCCGACACTAAAATTCCTGCAACTAGACAATTCTTGAATTTAAACTATTGAAAAATAGTTCTTTATAAACATTATTTATTTAATAAGAACACAATAATGAAATATTCCAACAATAAATTTAAAAAAAAATAAACAAAATTTCTGGTTGATCAAAATATTTCATTATTGCATTTTTAATAAATAAATAATATCTGCTGATTAATACAAATTCTGCCTTTATAAAATTATGGAATTTAAACAATTAAAAAATTTGTTTCAAAATAAATATATGTTCATCAAAAATATTTGAATGAAATATTTTTATGAAAGAAAATGTTTTCAATGATTAATTTTTTTAAATTATTGTTTGAATATTTACTTATTGTATTCTTAATAAATAAATCATATTTATTAGGAAACAATTCTTTGATTGCTTAAATTTCGGAATTTTCTAGTTTCGAGAATTTTACAGTGTAGAATATTTTATAATTACTGAAATCAATCGAAAATTCCTTGGAAATTTTTAAAATATCATCAAATATTTCAAAGCTCTTGAAAATTCCTTGGAATTTGTAAGATACCCTAAGATATTCAAAATTATCTAGAATCCTTTAAAATTATAGAAATCTATTGAAAATACCCCGAAATCTTTCCAATCCTTTAGAATACCTTCAAATTATTGAAATCAAATCCAAATTACAAAGCACTGTCAAGAGCTGTACAAAGTTTCAAGATATTTCAAATCCCTTGAATACTTTTTAAAGCCCTTGAAACTTTGTGAAGCTCTTGAAAGTTCCTTGGAATTTTTAAAAATACCATGAAATCTTTAAAATCCTTTGAAACTTTTTAAAGCTCTAGAAAATTCCTTGGAATTTTTTAAAATACTGTAAAATGTTTAACATTCTTTGGAATCTCTTGACAACTTTTAAAGCTCTTGAAAATTCCTTAAAAGTTAAAAAAATATTTATATAAATATTATATAAGATTTAAAAGCATATAGAATATATAATATTTCAAAATTCTTTCAAATCTGTGGTTGTATCTTGAAATATTTTTACTCCTTTGAAATCCCTTGACAATTTTTAAAGCTCTTGAAAATTCCTTGGAATTGGTAAAAAAAAACTCTAAAATATTTCAAATATTTTGAAATCCCTTGAAGTTTTTAGTAGAACTTTAAAAGTTCTTGCAATTTGTAAAAATACCCTAAATTATTTAAAATGATCTAGAATCACTTAAAATGATAGTAACCTATCAAAAATACCCGAAATCTTTCAAATTCTTTGGAATACCTTTAAATTATTTAAATCTAATTCAAAATCCAAGAAATTTTCAAGGGCTTTAAAAAATTCAAGAAATTTCAAATCCTTTTATGACTTTTTAAATCCCTTGAAACTTTGTAAAGCTCTTGAAAGTTCCTTGTTATTTTTAAAAATACCCCAAAATTTTTTAAATGGTTAGGGATCCCTTGAATTTTTTTAAAGATCTTGAAAATCCCTTGGATTTTTTAAAAATACCATCAAATCTTTAAAGTCCTTTGAAACTTTTTAAAGCTCTAGAATATTACTTGGAACTTTCAAAAATACTCTAAAATGTTTTACATTCTTCGGATTCCCTTGACAATTTTTAAAGCTTTTGAACATTCCTTGGAATTAGTAAAAAAAAACTCTAAAATATTTCAAATACTTTGAAGTCCCTTGAAGTTTTTCATAGATCTTTAAGATTCCTTGTGATTTGTAAAAATATCCTAAATTATTTAAAATGATCCAAATTCCAAGAAACTTCCAAGAGCTTTACAAAGTTTCAAGACATTTCAAATCTTTTTAATAATTCTGAAATCCCTTGAACTTTGTAAAGCTCTTGAAAGTTCCTTGTTATTTTTAAAAATACCCCAAAATTTTTGAAATGGTTAGAGATCCCTTGAAATAGTTTCAAGATCTTGAAAACACCTTGGATTTTTTTAAATGACATCAAATCTTGAAAACATTTTGAAACTTTTTAGAGCTGTAGGAAATTCCTTGGAATTTTCAAAAATGCTCTAAAATGTTTAACGTTCTTTGGAATCACTTGAAAATTTTTAAAGCTCTTGAAAATCCCTTGGAAATTAAAAAAAAAAAATATATATATATATATATATATATATATTATAATATAGATTTAAAAGCATATACAATATTCGTTTAAGAATTTTTTTTTAAATCTGTGGAAGTATCTTGAAATATATATTTTAATCCCTCTACATTTTTTAAGCTCTTGAAATTTTCTTGGAATTAATAAAAAAACTCTAAAATATTTCAAATACTTTGAATTCCGTTGGAGTTTTTTAAAGATCTTTAAAATTCCTTGGAATTTGTAAAAATACCCTAAAATAGTTAAAATCGTCAGGAATTCCTTGATTTTTAAAAAGACCTTGAAAATTCCTTGAAAGTTTAAAAAATATCCTAAAATCTTTCAAATCCTTAGAAATCCCAACAAATTATTGCAATCTATTAACAATTTCTTGGAATCTTTTAAAATAACCTAAAAAATTTCAAACTAATTCAAGAAAATTTAGAAATATATAGGTAATAGACCTGAATTGATAATTTATTGAAAGAAACGTAACGAAAGTGATTATTGAGTTCAAAAAAGCTATTTGAGAAAAAAGTTGACTAACATAAGTGACTGTCTCACAGCCCTGATTATTTTTGACAGTTAATTGAAGTACTTTTTTCAAAAATTCGCGGATTGTTGCAACTTTTTTTCAAAATACATGACTTTTCCTGACCTGCGTTCACCCTGGCTATGTAACGGCAAAACGTAAAAAATATTAGGATACGGCAACAATTAAACGATTATTTCCACAATTCCTAAATTTTATTAGTATTAAAAAACCTAATTTCTTTGAAAGCTATTAATTTGCCAAGAATAAACTACATATATTTTACCTGTCTAAAAATCCAGATATTCAGCTCCGATCACTGAATCTCTTTAATTAACCGTGGCTTGGATAATAAACCTTTCCTTTTTTGTCCGTTTCACTTGACTGCAGCCCAAAAAACGTAAAAATTATCGCCTAATAGTAGGAACACTGTTGTTTCATCTGTTGTTTATTAATTTGCCGCGAAGAATCTAACCATAACCTCAAACAACAGATGTATCTGTTCTCAATGCGCATGCGTTGCATCGAAAACCGGATTGGTTGTTTTTGGCGTGCTTATTTAAAATGATAAAATGCGCCAGAGAATTGTTTGCAACAAATAATACTTGTAAGATCATTAAAAACAAATTTTCAATCACAAAATGCACTGATAAAGTGAAATGCGAAATGAATATTCGATTTTACTCCTTAAAAATAAAAAATCGATTTTAAAGTTAAAGGAAGGAATACTTTTTTTATAGCCAATATTAATTTTAAATGATTTTTAATATCTTTATTTACTTTACAATTATTATTTGTTGTAAACAATTGAAGACGAAAGCAAAAACAAAATCATCATTTTAAATAAGCGCGCCAATGGAGGAAAATATCAGATGGCGCTGGTAATACTTCCGGTAATTTGAATGCAATTTCGACGGCTGCTAAAAAACTCACGCATTTTAAAATTTTCACTATAAATACAACGTTTTCTATGCGTGCAAAAATTGTTGTCAATTTTTTATGTGTACAGTTTTCGATAAGAAATGATAATATAAAATCATATTTCATAAAAAAATAATTTTTTATCAAGCTACAATTTTTTTATATAAAAAAAACATTACATTTTTTTGGATTTGGTTAATGGAATACTCATTTCAAATTTTTAAGAAACTAGATTCTCCAATTAGGGGCCGTTTTTGCGTTCAAGGAAATATTTAAATTTTCACAAAAAATAATTTTTTTTTTCAACTCAAAAAGACAAATTTTCAAGATAAAAAAATTTATTTTTAACCAAACAGTAGCATTATTAATCAAGAAGTTGAACTTTAAAGCAAAAGAGACAAATTTTCAGCAGAATATTACCAATTTTATCCAAAAAGTTATTTTTCATCCAAAAGGACGAATTTTTAACAAAATTGTTGAATATTCAACAAAATTTTGATAATTTCAACAAAGTAAAATTTTTAACCATATAATTGAGTTTTCAAAAAACAAGAATAATTTTCTGCTCAAGAAGATGAATTTTCAAAATTTTCAATTAAGAATAAGAATCATTTTCTTCCCAAAAAGATTAATTTCCAACTAATACCAGAATTTTCTTGTTTTATGCTTAGTTTTTTGTTTTAAAACTTAAAAATGGTAAGGTCTCAGTTCACCCAAATTTTGTTTCTCCCAAAATTTATTT
>CAKNXH010053153.1:0-10974 GCA_932178445.1 Andricus quercusramuli | reverse complement strand
ATTTACAAACGAAAAGAATCACTTGCCCTTGCGTATGTTTTTGCTTTGTAAAATAGCTCGAGCACTGATCCGAAATCCAAGGGAAATAAGTCCCGGCTATTTTCGGTACTCTTCGGAAATGTTCGGACTTTGGAGTTGCGGGACGAGCGGCAGCCAGCAAGAGCGCGTGATAATATAATACATAATATATTATACATATAGATTGAATGTAGTATGTACATTGTTCGCGTGAAATTTATTTTTCTTCTACGGTAAAAATATGTATTTGGAATAAATATACGTACAATTTTATGATTGTACAATAGAGTGGTCCAAAAAACGCTTTTCGAGCTACAGGGCAAATACCCCCGCAAAAGTTTCCATTTCCGGAGAAAAAAAATCCCTATTTTTTTTTCGAAATTCGAATATTAACACGTACCACCGGGCACTTCAAAATCCCATTTAATTAACATGAGGAGATTTTGGATTTTAGAAACATTGAACTCATACTTCAGGGTTTGATCGAGACGTGCCAAACTTTTCAGCGATTGAAAAGGAGTACCTTTGAAATAAAAGCATGATAATAACTTTTATTTTTAACCCTGTCTTAAGACCCCCCCCCCCCCAGAGCGCCCCAAATATTACACAAAAATAAAAAAAACTAGATTTTTACCTATTATTGTTACTTTTTAGCCATTTTCGTTGTCTTTTTGATACAAATAATTACTAATTGACAATTTTAACATTTCCCATGAGTTTTTAAACAGTTTTTAATGGTTTAAACAAATGTAACTTATTTAAAAAATTATTTATTCCCAAAAAATTTAAAAAATAATCGTATTTTCTGATTGAAATGTAATAGTTTGTTATTGTTTGGAGTAGTGATTTTTTTAAAAAACATTATGTGATTATTTAAACAATAAATTATTGTTTATTCTCAACATTTCTAAAAATTGACCCAGAGATGTCCAGTTTTTTCTTAAATTGGCATCCTATGCTACTTTTTGTTAAATAATTATATAATTTTGATACATATCTTTCAATTTTTGATAACTTTCTATTTGTTTGAACATTCTATTTTTCAATTGTTTGAACAAATATAATTTGTTTAAACAATTTTTTTTCCAAAAATATTTTTTAAATCGTATTTTCTGAATTAAAAATAATATTGAATGATTTCGAGGAGTAGTAAATTCTGTTAAAAAGGTCGTGTTATTGTTTAAAAAATTTCATTAGTTTAAGCAATTTTGTATTAAAAAATGTGAATCAATAATATAAAATATTAAACATGGAATTATCTTCGTAAATATATTTTAATATATATTTTTTCTATCTTCCAGCATGTCAGATTGATATTCATAAGACTTTAAAATGCTATAATGAAATCTAATCTGGAACCATTTCATATGCAGTCATAATTATGAATAAATATGAAAAAAGCAATGATAAATGCACTTTTATAATTCAAATTTTATTATGACTTTGATGATTTATTTAATAATGCGCCAAAGAAGATGTAAACCATCCATACTCAATTTGAAGGAAATTTGAAGAAAAAAACAATAATTAATTGTATAAACAATAACATGAAGTTTTTACCAGAATTTATTACTTGCCCTCTAGGGTAAAAAAAAAATTTTGCAATGCATTTTCAGACCACCCTATTATACAATTTCGAGTAGTGTCGAAATGCATACGTCTCAGAATCTCTCTCAAAATATTTCAAGTTATAATAAATTTTTAATGAATTTTAATAAATTTCTTATATAATAAAATATCTGAAGATATGTATAAGTTTTAAATTACCACGTTTTCAAAATGTAAAGTAGCCGCAAATGAATAATGTTCACATTAACAATAAGCGAGATTTATATGAGAATTAGTGCGACTAATCCTTTCGCAATTATTTACTATTAAAAAATAATTTCAATCTGAGATGCGTGAATAATTAAAACGTACATACTTGTACGAAAAATATTTAATAATATACTTCGTTATTCATACTTTCTGATAAAATAATCAACAGTGTGATTTTGAATTATCAAAAACTTAAATAAATGGTTTACTGCAATAATTTATACCCTTTTTTGTCCCCTTCTGCAAAATTGAAGTTACGTAAAGCGGATGACTTTAAAATATTTATTTGGGTTCAATTCCAACCGAACAAGTCACGCCTACCCCGGAAGGGAAAAGGCTTAATGGTATAATAATAATAATCTACAAAAATGCAGATGCCCTGAAGCAGAATTAATTTTTTATAATAATTTAGGTATTATCATTTTATCTAGTAATCCAGTCAAACTAGACAAACTAGCCATTTTTTCGAACAGCATAATATATATCCTGTATTTTTTTGCTTAGATTGTTTCTCACAAGTAAGATATAACAATGTGAGAAACTTTTTTGTAAAGCATCAAAAAAACTTTTATTTTCCCAGGGACAATTCAGTAGACATAAATAGATATAACAAATAAGTTATTTTTCAGTGAGAGCATTTGATCAAAAGATGATTTTTCATAAAAACTAATCTGATTTTTCCTTTTTTTAAACACAAATTGTTAACACAATTTTAGTTTCGTACATCAGATTCGACAAAATTCATTACGCCATTCCACTTCATTAAAATAATTAGAATTCATTTGATGGATAATATGTTGAAATTGAAGAATTTTAAATCAGACTAAAATCAAATTCAAAATGCCATTTAACGTTCAATAATCAAGTCAATGTTTAGAAATCCTGAAAATAAAACAAGCATTCAACGATCAAATTTGGACAACCACCACAAAATACCCCTATTGGATAATATGTTTTTCTACTTAATTTGTTATTTTATTTTATTTAAGAAGTTTATTTTCATTAAAAAAATTATTTTAATACTAAAAATTAATTTTTTTGGCACTATATTAATAACAATAAAACAGTGCAAACACTATTTCATGCTAAGATCAGCATATTTGGAATAAGCTGATCGATATTATATATGACACTAGGACCAGCCCCCACCACCCTACATAGTGTCCCTTACGTATGTTTTTCTCTTGGATTTCGAGGCCGCGCTCGATCTATGCGATAAAGGCACTGTCCGCAAGTGACTTTGTGTTCTTTTTGCCTTGTATTTTCGACTTTTCGCGACTATTAAAAATACGCAAGTCCATTTTCTAATAGAAATTGTTTAAAAAATCAATTTTTTATTGCAAAATATGAAAGAGCACAGTATTTTTACCCTGATAGTGTATATAGATTATTGAAAATATTATTCGATATTAGAGTTCTTTGGGCAAACAGTTTTTCTCGATTTTCTCAGTTCGAGTGAGATTGGACTTATGTATCTTTTTAGTTTGTACGGCAGTAAAAGATTTCAGAATGAGCTATTTTGTAATATTTCAATTGAAATTTAGAAATTTATTGAATAATAGCAATGCACCAATTACATTTATAATTTTTGATAAATATATATTTGAATTTTTTAAAGCCTTCGCACATGCTATCCACTAATTAGTTTCAACTTGCCGCTTTTGAGACTATACGACTCCTAGCATAACCTGTACAATTGCATACTTAGTACTAACCCTACCTACCGCAATTAACTTAACAATCAAATTACAAATTTATTTGGCCAAATTGACGCAAATTTCGGTTTCTTTGTATGCGCGTAATCGTCATCGTGCTGCTCTAGAAAAGTTCACCTTGCTCCCCTGAACACCACTTTTTGAGTACTTTTTGATGTCCAACACGAATCTGCCCTCCATTTGTATCGCGTGTAGTTCAATAGATATTTGCAAGAAAACATTTTATTTAAAAAAATGTCAAACATTTTTTAGGGGTCAAAACAAAATATTTTAGAAATATTTTAGTTTATTTTATTTTATTCCTTTCTCTCAGATTTACAATATCATGTTTTTCACAACAGCTACAACGGTTCTTGTAATAATTTTAAAAACTGGACAAAAATGGAAAAATGCACTTATAATTAAATGTGCTTCGTTTCAGTTCGTATTTGGTTTTGTATTATAAAGTATGGTCACATTTATCATCAACCTATTCCTTAAATGCGCTTTTCAAATTACTTAATTTGTGTCTTATTGTGTCGTTGATAACGAATCTTAAGTCAGATTTTCAAAATTTCAAAAGGCTCTGCTAATAATATGACAGAGCATACGTTAGAAAAGTGTTTTTATTTTCATGATATTGACTCAGCCAAAAAACCTTAGATTTAGTAATTTTTGAGTGCTTCGAAGCAAGGAGGCTGATGCGTGACTGAACTTTGATCCAAGCGTAATGGGAATGGAGATTTTTCATGATATATCAAGATCGGAAAATTCGAATTCAAACGTAATTTCAGACTATTGCTTGACATGGCAAAATAACACTTGTGGCCCTAGTTGATAATAAAACACTGAATATCAACTAAAATAGAACACATTCAATTTTTCGGTGATTTTTACATGTTTTTGGAGATAATTTCAAGAGTAACCGTAGCTATTATGAAAAAGAGTGATATTCAACATCTGCATTGAAAAAAGCATCGAATTGGCCCAACGTACGTCAAAAATACTTTAGTTTTGGGCCTCCAAAAAAATGGTTAACATTTTTTTATTAGTAATTTGTGTTGCAAGTATCTACTAAACTACACCTATTGGCGAAAAATGTAGGACCGATTCGTGTTCTACATCGAAAAATATTTCTGAAATAATATGTCGCATCCAGCAGGAAAATAGTTAATTGTTGATGAACAGTGAAATGTTTAAGAAAACAAGTGGCCTACTCTAGGACAATATGATTATATACCAGAAATAACTAATAATTTATTGCTTAAACTATTTATCAAAATAGCTTAAAATTTTCAATTTCAAACAACTACTATTCGCAATAGTTTCGAAAGTTTCGAAAAATAATGAACTTTACAACAAGCCAACGTTGATTTCGATTCTCTTACGAAGAAGCCGACTTCTTGAGAAAGAACCATTATTCAAAAAAATGGAATTTAACTAAATAATTGAAAATCACTTGAAAATGTTTATGATTATTTCACTAGACCAACAATAATAATTTTTTGCAGAAGAAGCAAGCAGAAAGTACTTGAAGCTGTAGATTTATTGCAGAATTTACGATACTAGATTGGCGGGTATTTTTCGAAGCATTAAACAGTGGGACGGAATTCCGTGAAGCTGAACAAAAGTAGGAAATGTTCATAAAATGGGCCAAATTTTATTACTCACGTGTTTTTTGGGTCGCTGATTGCGAATCCGATTTCAAAAATAAAAAAAAACACACACAAATGACGAGTCCAATAAGGCGGACCAATATGCTCAATAAATTTATTATTCTTTTCCAAATTGGTTTAACCCATTAACGACGAAGAACTTTGATTTTTTTTATTCATTTTCAAGCCTGATCATTAAAATTAAGGAGTGGGAATTTTTGAATTAAATCACTGTTTCCCACTCTTTTTGGGTATGCTCTTTCACATGGTGGGCAAGAAGCAACTTCAAATCACATGAAAATGACGACAAAAACGAAAAGCGGGAATGTGTTTGTACTTGATAATAGATGGAAAATCTGTTTGAATTGAAATCCTAGCTGCTTCTGTTTGTAAGATATTCAAATTTTTCGTTTTTCGTATAGGATGAATTTGCGAAATATACAATAGCTAAGAATCGCGAGAGTTAAAGACTTTTCTTATGCTAAATTTACAATAAAAAACGTCTAAATTATTAAAAAACTTTTTTTGGCATATATATATAATATGTCTGTGTGTGTTTATGTATGAATATGTTTACAAGTAAGTTTTTAGCCGATTTTATACGTTACCAAGGTGCACCACGTGGAGGTAACTCACATTGCACCTCTTTCTTTGTTTTCTGCTTTTCTTTGTTTTTTTGTTTTTTTTTTGTTTTTTTGTAATTTTTATCATTTTTTAATATTTGAAGTTTTAGAATACTGAAGAAAAATGAATGTTTGTAAATAACTAGTGTTCAATCAATTCAATTTATCAGTATTCAATCTCAAATTATGAGATATATTTAATTATAGAATTCAAATTTTGTATGAATAAATCATAAAATGAGTACATAATTATACAAATAATTATTATTGAATTAAATTATGAATTATAGCATGTAAGATTTATCTTCGATCATATTTATTTAGATCTTTCCCAAAATTTGAGGAATTCTCTGTGAATCGATTCCCCAGCCTGCTCAGACCACACTCCTAAGCCATCGCTATTTAAGAGCATAACGGTTTGTTTCAAATGATCTAGAATAACATGGATTTTGACGGGTTGAGAAACTTCTGTGCTTTTTACAGCATTGCGGAGTTTACTGATGTTTGTATCAAAATCACGGAGATCCGCTTGCTTTGTAGAGAAGCATGACTCTACAATTATTGTGTCCATTGCTTTAAATGAAGCAATGTAAGGCTGCAATCGGTATGGCCCAACAGTTTCATAAATTTCGGGATGATTTAATTTATCCGCTTCTCTTAAAAATCTCCGACATTGATTGCCTTCAAAGACATCGCCTTGATAGCTTTTATGAACTATACTCAACTTTTTTGTCCACAGCAAAGCTTTTTCGCGGCCTATAACTATTTTGACGATTCCATTCCAAAAGAGATGATTAACAAAACCTTGAAGGAGGTGAAGTTCTGGAGGAACACTAATTATTTGCAAACATTTATTTTTTTTCGTTAGAATTCTAAAACTTCAAATATCAAAAAATGATAAAAATTAAAGAAAACCCAAAAAAGAAAAACAAAAAAAAAACAAAGAAAAGCAGAAAAAAACAAAGAGGTACAATGTAAGTTACCTCCACGCGGTGCACCTTGGTAACGTATAAAATCTGCTAAAAACTTACTTGTCAACATATTCATACATAAACACACACACACAGCCATATATATATGCCAAAAAAGTACTTTCACAATTGAGACGTTATTTATCAAAAATATAGCATAAGAAAAGTTTTTAACTCTCGCGATTCATAGATATAGTATGTTTCACAAATTCTTCCTATACGAAAAACGAAAAATTTGAATATCTTACAAACAGAAGCAGCTAGGATTTCAATTCAAACAAATTTTTCATCTATTATCAAGTACAAACAAATTCCCGCTTTCCGTTTTTGTCGTCATATTCATGTGATTTAAAGTTGCTTCCTGCCCACCGTGTTCAGGATCTGAGCTCAAAATTTAAATACCTCACCGAGAAAATTATATATGACGGCTTTTATGTAAAAAATATCAAAATTTTGAGAAAACATTTTTTTCATGATTTTTTTCTACACTGAAATCGAAAGAAAACTTCAAACTTTTCTCAAACATCGGAGCACAAAAATCGTGTGGTTTGACAGTTTACTTCTGTTTATCATCATACAAGTCGTTATCATTTTCAAAATGGTGATTTCTCACTGGAAAATTTTGAAAAAATATAGATCCAATATGACGGCCAAAATTTTGAAAAATGTTCGGAACTTGATGAAATTGTCCGTACATAGGTCTTTGGGGTCGCTGAATCCGACTTTAGTGTCAGGTTTTCGAAATTGAAGATCGCGGATCCAATATGGCGGGCAAAATAAAAAATGTTTGGAACTGGATGAAATTGTCGGAACACAGGTTTTTGGGATCGCTCAATCCGAATCTAGTATCGAATTTTTGAAATTCAATATGGCGGATACAATATGGCGGCCAAAATGTTAAAAAATGTTCGTAATTGGATGAAATTGTCCGTAAATAGGTTTTTGTGATCGCTGAATCCGAATCTAGTGTCAGGTTTCCGAAATTCACGATGACGGATCCAATATGGAAAAAAATAAACATTTTTCAAATTTTGACCATCATATTGAATCCGCCATCTTGATTTCCGTGAATCTGACTCTATATTTGGAATCAGTGACTCCAGAAAACTATCTGCGGACAATTTCATCCAGCAAATTTTGGCCGTCATATTGGTTCCGCTATATTGAATTTCGAATATCTGACACTAGATTCGGATTCAGCGACCCCAAAAACCTATGCACAGCCACTTTCACCAATATTCGTTGTAATCTGAGTTTAGCTTCCACACACCTATATTTTTTTAAAATTTTCAAGTGAAAAATCACGATTTTGAGAACGCTAACGACCTTTATGATGAAACCCAAAAGTACGCTTTCAAACCACACGATTTTTTCGCACCGATGATTAAAGAAAGTGTGAAGTTTTCTTGCGAATTAAATGTGAAAAAAAATCATGAAAAAAGTTTTTTCTTAAAATTTTCATATTTCTTTACATAAAAGTCGCCATATTCAATTTTCTGGGTGAGATATTACAATTTTGAGCTCAGATTCTGAAATATCATACCCTAGAATAGTAGGGAACAAGGTTTTAGTTCAAAAATTCCAAAAACAAAATGATGGATCCAATATGACGGTCGAGTATGATAAATAAATTGTTCATTCCTTTCAAAATTGGTATGAGGGCATTTTCAAAGTTGCTCATTACGAATCCGATTTTAAAAATATAGGAAAATATATTATCATTATTCATTGAATACATCTGTCAATATTACAGCATTAATAAATAAAAGGAGTGAAATTAAAAAGCTTCATCACAGGAAAATTATATTTTGAGTTATATAAAAAATACATAAATTTACATGCCTATGCCTCGCCATCTATTGAATCGTCTGTAAGACAACCACTTGATTTAACTGGTGAATAGGTGAAGCTTTCCTCATCTATCCCAACACTTGGCAGAATTACCAACTCAACTGCTGGAAATAAATGGATCACACATCAACATTAATTTCTAAGAAATGTCTTCCATGTATTTTTCTCGGGAAAATCAGGCGCGAAATATTCTCTGAAACTCTTGATAAACTTCTTGGAAAATCTTGAGCATCTTCAGACATTTGCCCTATGGCATGGGTTGCAATCTAAAATCTATTATTTGTAAAACCACTAATACGATTGGATAAAATTTCGAGCGTTCTGTAAGGCATAAGCCAGGAATTTACCTTCATCATTTTCATAGACAACCGCAGGATTTCGCCGGCAGCGGGTGCCAATCAAAATTGCACTCGGTCCCAGCGAAATCGCAGTAAAATTTCAGCTGTAACCACGTCTCACGACCGTGAGATGGGTGGTTACAGTTGACGCGAATTCAATACGATGATCCGGCGACAGTCTCGTGCACCATGTGGACACGGAGCGACCCAAGGATGACCGCCTTCTGCATTTTCCCCGCAAGTGTCTCAGCATTTTTTTGACATCTAGGGATGCTTTTCAGGCTATTAACAAGTAAAGCCTTGGCACCTCCCAGAGCGGGCATGATCAGGACGATTAGCTTAACAGAATACTCCGAGTATAAACGTCGCAACTCCCTTATAAGGTCTTTATGCCTCTCTATTCTTTCTTCCTCCTTCGCTGTGACATTTGTGTCAGCAGGTGCCGAAAATTCGATAATAAACATGGTTCCTTTCTCGAAGTCAAGTAGAACTATGTCAGGCTTTGTGTGCTAAACAGAAACAATTGTCGAGAATATGATGTTCTAGTATATGCTGCAATTCTCATTTTCGACCATTGACTTTATTTCTCTAGGAGCGTTTAGCAGAGAGGTATTTGGGCCAATGCCGTAAGAGTGACAGAGATCGTAATAAAGCACTCTTGGTGCCGCAATGTGCCTTTGGATGTAGGTTGTTCCCGCGTAGGTTGTGCCTGAATTCAATCCGGGTGATCTAAGGAAAGAAAACGTCAGCTCGTACGACATCGACTAATCTTCCACATTTCTGTGGAATATGCCGTGCATCCCCTTGTCCAAGAGCTGTTCGTGGAAGTTTTTCTTCTGTGCTTTCTTAATCCGGGGCATCAGGAGTGAGTATTAAAGATGTATAAGATTTGATGCATTTCTCTCGCCCCTGATATTGAAGTCCAGGCAGAGTGTTTCAGCAGCCTCCTCCGCTGCTTTGTACAGAAACGCCCCTTTGCCTACTTCTCCGTGTTTCCTGACCATTTTAAAAAGAGAGTCTTCTCCATTTGCGACTATATGTGCTGTACCCAGAATAATCCTGTTGTGAAGACACTCAAGATTAGGTATTCCACGACCAACTTGACGGCGTGAGATGTAAAGTCGTGGAACAGAAGACTTAAGTTGCATGCTTTTGTTCATGTGCATAACGTTTCGGGACCCAATAACAAGGGATCCGAGCTCGTCTTTCGTCCATGGAATTACTCCAAATGAATAAAGCACTACTGGGACGGCATGCATGTTCATCGCAGATACTTTGTTCCTAGCCGAAAGTTCGGAGGACCATATCTGTCTGATGAGACGTTTGTATCTGCATTGGAGTGTATCCTTAATAGATGTTACGTCCTGAATGCGGCTCTGTGGTACGCTCAGGTACGCTCAGGTTTCTTCAACGCAAAGGTGTCGTATAGCGCTTCTGTCAACGAGCTCAGGATCTTCGGGAATGCCGTTAAGTTTTCTTTTCTTCAAATTAACCTTGGCGCATTGCTCTAACCCGAACTCCATTCCAATCTCTTGAGTGTACTCTTTGACAGTTTTTATAGCTAGATGTAGTTTCTCTTGATTTCTAGTATAGATCTCAAGATCATCCATGTAAAATACATGAGTGACCTTATGCTTTCGGCTTCCAGGCTTGTGGCAGATGTATCCTTCGGAATGGCGAAGTGCGAGAGATAGTGGCAATAATGTGAGGCGAAAGAGGAGAGGGCTCATGGTGGCGCCCTGAAACATACCTCTCTAAAAGGTGATACTGTTAGTGATCACACGATGTTTTCCAGACTAGATACTAAATCTGGCTTTCCAAAGCGGCATTGACCTCTCTGTGCGCCTCACGATGTGTGGATGAACCATAAAGCTTTCCAACAGACAGATGATAAGTCTATGGGAGGTTGAATCAGAAGCTTTCCGGTAATCAATCCAGGCCATCGATAAAGGTCGTTGATAGGATGCTGCGTCTTCACAGACACATCTATCGATGAGCAGGTTCTC
>CAKNXH010053145.1:0-17265 GCA_932178445.1 Andricus quercusramuli | reverse complement strand
GGAACATATTGATTTGAGTAACAGTTTTTTGTGAGTGCTATGTAAATTTCGCAGCATATTTTGTAAAAATCCCCAAGTCGTATAGGTTAAATTTTTAAAAATTAGGGAAACAAATATGTCATCTATTGTGGGCAGATAGTGGTCATTTTCAGCAACACCTTGATACCAGTTACAATTTTTAATGAGTATAAAATTAATGTTAAGTCAAGTTTTTGCCAAATGGGTAAGTGTTAAAAGCTTATAATTTTTGTTTTAGTTCACAATGGAAATATGTCTCCTCGCGAGATTCGATGCAAGTTGGACCCAGGAACATATTGATACGATTTATAATTTTTTGTGAGTGTGAAGTAAATTTTGCAGCATTTTGGTAAGAATTCCCAAGTGGTAAATGTTGAATTTTTTGAAAATTAGCAATGGGAATAAGTCATCTTTAATGAGTAGATAGTTTCCGTTCCCAGCAACACTTTGATATCAGTTAAAATTTTCAATGAGTGTAAAATTATTGTTAAATCAAGTTTTTGCCTAATGGGGAAGTGTTAAACGCTTATTATTTTTTTTTTTTAGTTCACAATGGAAATACTTCTCCTCGCGAGATTCGATGGAAGCTGGTCCCAGGAACGAATTGATACGAGTTACAATTTTTTGTGAGTGTAAAGTAAATTTTGCAGCATATTTTGTAAAAATCGCCAAGTGGTAAATGTTGTTTTTGTTAAAAATCAGTAATGGAAATAAGTCATCTTTAAGGCGTAGATAGTGGCCGTTTCCAGCAACACTTTGGCACCAGTTACAATTTCTAATGAGTGTAACATTAATGTTAAATCTAGTTTTTGCAAAATGGCGAAGTGTTAAAAGCTACTTATTTTTTTCAATTGGCAATGGAAATATTAACCCTCGCGAGATTCGATGCAAGTTGGTCCCAGGAACATATTGATACGAGTAACAGTTTTTTGTGAGTGTAAATAAATTTTGCAGTATATTTTGTATAAATCGCCAAGTGGTATATGTTAAATCTTGAAAAATTTGCAATACAAATAAGTCATCTTTTGAGAGTAGATAGTGGTCGTTTTCAGCAACACTTTGATACCAGTTACAATTTTTAATGAGTGTAAAATTAATCTTAAATCAAGTTTTTGCCAATTAGGGAAGTGTTAAAAGCTCATTTTTTTTAAATTCACAATGGAAATATGCTTCGTCGCGAGATTCGATGCAAGTTGTTTCCAGGAACATATTGATACGAGTTATAATTTTTTGTGTCTGCCAAGTAAATTTTGCAGCATATTTGGTGAAAATCCCCAAGTGGTATCACTAAGTAAAAAGAGTGAGTTAACACATGAAGTTAGCTGATAAGCCTTTTTATTCGTCATCTGATTGGCTGTCGAGTCACGTGATCGTTAATGCTACTCATAGCCAGCGAAATTCAAATTGTCATTCGTTTCTTTTTTTGTTACTATTTACTTAGTGACTAAAATTAAAAGTTGAAATAATTCTAAGCTGTACAGAATTTGTCATTGTTAATCACAAAAAAATCTGCGTTCTTATGTTTCCAGTTTTATTTCTAAAATATTATACATCAGACTCAGGTACCTTTCACACAATTTCAGATCAGTAGATTGCATGCAGAAAGTCCACAAGAGTGTAAGAGATGGAGAACAGTCTGTCCTTTTCGTTCCTGTGGGCAATCTACATGCAATTTGCTGATCTGCAATCGTGTGAAAGTGCCCTTAATAATAAGTAATTCAAAATCATTTGTCATGCGTATTTAACTTAGGGTGAGTGAGATGGTTATGTTCTTTTCCCTAATTGATCGTGATTTTCCCTAGAGGTTGGTGATTGGCCGTTCTCTTTGGCGCTCAGTAATTGGTCAAAAGCGAAAACTATCACGTGATCATCATGAATTTCATCTGTCGGAGGAGTGAGGACAGACGATCGCGCAATGGCGCCCGGTGAAATACATGGTGTGCGGTCTACTTGCAGTACTTAAAACAGTTAAATTTTCAAAGAGGGGAGTTCAAAAAAATTAATTTTTAACAAAGTTGTTCAATTTTCAACCAAATAGTTGAATATTCAAAACAAAAAGATGAATTCTTAACAAAATAATTCAATTTTCAACCAAAGGTATGAATTTTGAACTAAAATAATATATCTGCAACAAAAAAAAAAGTAATTTTTAACTCATTAAACCAACTTTCAATCAAGTAGTTCAACCAGAAAAGATGAATTCTCAACGAATAATGTCATATTCGATATTTCACCCAAGAAATATCTTTTCTTAAATAATCATTCGATCTCGAGTGTTTCCACTTTACACGGGTGCCCTGAGGTTAATTTTTTTCGAAAGTCTTGTCACTTCGAAAATCATTGCAGATCTAGATTCAAGATCATTTTTTACGTTCAAACACGCAATGAAGGAATTCGCACATAGTGCCGTCTTTTTTTAAGGCCACTTTGAAAAAAAATTGTTCACAAATTATAATACTTTTTAAGACACATGCATGATTTCAGCCCTTTTCGACGCCTATGAAGCGGGGCTAAAGCTCCACTTTTTACTCCCTAGGGAGTAAGAAGTACTTTTTACTCCCTAGGGACTGAAAAGTACTTTTTACTCCCTAGGGACTGAAAAGTGACGTCAGAGACGAATAATGAAGATTATGCATCTATGAGCTTGCATTTTATGATTATCAGCCCACTCACAGTAAAAACTGAGAGGAAATTTTGGTTGCAGTTGATAGAATTTGGCGGTTATTTATGGAAAGTTACCATATATACCTGTAAAATGACCATAAAATACCGAAATTTTCCATAAATTTCCGGAAATTTATGGAAATTTGTAAAAATGAATTTTGCGTATTCCATGGTAAGTTAACATATTGACCTGTAAAATTACCATAAATTACTGGAATTTTCCATAAATTTCCGGAAATTTATGGAAAATTTCAGCGATTTATGGTAATTTTACAGGTATATATGGTAACTTTCCATAAATAACCGCCAAATTCTATTAACTGCAACCAACATTTCTTCTCAGTTTTTACTGTGAGTGGGCTGATAATCATAAAATGCAAGCTGATGAAATGCATAATCTTCATTATTCGTCTCTGACGTCACTTTTCAGTCCCTAGGGAGTAAAAAGTGGAGCTTTAGCCCCGCTTCATAGGCGTTGAAAAGGGCTGAAATCATGCATGTGTCTTAAAAAGTATTATAATTTGTGAACAATTTTTTTTCAAAGTGGCCTTAAAAAAAGACGGCACTATCTGCGATTTCCGTCATTGCGTGTTTGAACGTAAAAAATGATCTAGAATCTAGATTTGCAATGATTTTCGAAGTGACAAGACTTTCGAAAAAAATTAACCTCAGGGCACCCGTGTTTATTTTTATTTATATTTATATGGTGCTCATTTCACGAGCACTTTGCTTCCCGTTAGCAAATGTATTTGCTTCTTCATAGTGGAAGCATTTTTGATGTTTTAAATGATAGACAAACTAAAGTTTTAATTTTGGTCAATTCAAGAATAAAAATTTACAAAAAAAATATAAAATTACAAAATAATACAAACAATTTTTGAAATACAGAGAAAAATCAGACAAATCAAATTTTGTATTCGAAATGATAATTTTTCGAGCTGGAAAAGGGAAAGAAGAAATTCTGTCAAATTCAAATCAGACAAATTAAAAAGAGGGAGCATTTGTAAATTTTGATATAATAGACAAACTAAAGTTTTCATTTTGATCAATTTAAGAATAGAAGTTTACGAAAAATACAAAATAATACAAGCAATTTTTAAATACAATAAAAACCCAGACAAATGGAATTTTGTATTTGAAATGGTAATTTTTCGAGCTGGAAAAGGGAAGGGGAAATTCTGACAAATTCAAGTCAGACAGGTTAAAAAGAAAAAGCATTTTTTATTTTTTAAATAATAGACAAACTAAATTTTTCCTTTTGGTCAATTTGAAAATCGAAATTTACAAATAAAACTATGAAATTACAAAATAATACAAAAAAGTGTAAAAATAAAATGTCAAATCAGACTTTTTTTTAAATAATAGGCAAATTAAAGTTTTCATTTTGGTCAATTTAAGAATAGAAATTTACAAAAAAATATAAAATTATAAAGTAATACAAAAAAGTTTAAAAATAAAATGTCAAATCAGACAAATCAAATTTTGTATTTAAAATGATAATTTTTCGAGCTGGAAAAGGGAAGGGGAAAATTCTGTCGCACCCTATCCCTTTCCCAGTTTTATGCTAAGTTAAGTTAAGAGTTAAGTTTTCAATTAAAAAAATTATCTTTCAACCAATAGGTTGAAAAAAAGGCATGAAAACATTGGTGACTATCAGAATACTATTACAATCCCTGTAGTCTCTGTCAGAATTATTTTATTTGAAAATTTTTAATCAGAGCTTCTTTTCTGTTCATACATCAAGTTTGATGTATGTTGATGAAAAAAGTTCTTCTGTTTAAAATAGATGTTTCAAATATTGCGAATGACTATAACTTCCCTACTCTTCAGTAAAGTGTATTAATATTATAGGTCAATCGATTTGCATCGAATGAAGGAGTCTTTTCCGTTATTGCATGAATTTCGAATTATGTGAATGAAAGAAATTTTAGTATAAGGAATCGTTTTTTCAAATATTATGCATTGCCATAGCTTCCTTGCTGTTCAATAAAATGTGTCAATATTATAAGTTAATCGATTCATCTCGAATCAAAACATCTTTTTTATTCTCACATCAACTTTAAATTATGAGAAAGAAAAAAATTTTTACTATAAAAATCTATTTTAAATATAATATAAAGGACGATAACTTCCTAACTCTTCAATAAAATGTATCAATATTATAGGTTAATCGATTCGTCTCGAATCAGCACATCTTTTCCATTCTCGCATCAACTTTAAATTAATAGAACGAAAAAAATTTTTACTATAAAAATCTATTTCAAATATAATATAAATGACCATAACTTTCTTACTCTTAAATAAAATGTATTAATATTATAGGACAATCGATTCGTCTCGAACCAGAGAATCTTTTATATTCTTGCATCAACTTTCAATTATGTTAACGAAAAAAGTTTTACTATAAAAGACCGATTTTTACAATATTATTATGTGCTTGAAAAAATGCAATGAATATTTTTAGAAATCCTTCCGTCAGTTTCAAGATATTAGTGGTGAAAATAAGCCCTCCAAATTTCATCAATTTATCTGCAACCGTTTTCAAGTTATCGTGTTCACAAAAAGTGTGTCATCCACACAAACATCACACACACACACACACACACGCATCCGGGCAATTGCTTAAAACATTGTATTAGACTTTTTTGAGTCGATGAAGGTTTAATTAAATGAATTAAAATTTTTTGGAAAATGTTACCATTAGAAAGCTTCCTCTGTGAGGAAGCAGAAATTGTAAAATCTGTTCCAAGTCTCTTACCTAAAATATGAAACTTGAATAATGTAGATTTTGATGGAAAATTTTTGTAAAAAAAGTTATATGTGCATAAGTGAAGGTCTTTGCAATGGAACAAGATTGTTCATTCTAGATATGAATGACCATGTATTGCGATGCCAAATTTTAACAGGAAGTAAAATTGGCGAAATTGCTTACTTAAGTCGAATAACGTTGAACTGTGAAAACACATACACTTTCTCTTTCAGAAGAAGACAGTTCCCCATCAAATTAGCATTTGCCATGACTAGAAATAAGTCTCAAGGCCAAACTTTTGATGTGATTGGAATCGATTTAAGAAAAGATGTTTCCCACCATGGGCAATTGTATGTTGAATTTTCAACAGTTCGCTCATGGCAATAATTAAAAATTTACATTGATCGTAAAAAAATTCAAAACGAAAGTAGAATAAAAAATTACGTATAACAGGAGATATTTTCGTAATCAAAATTTTTTAGATAATTATATAGAATTCACAAATTTTTTAGAATTATTTGATATGCACTCAAATAGAAAATTTTATTATTGTTGATTGATCCGGCTATTGTTATAATTATATTTAAAAAATTGTGTATTCATATATATATATAGCTTTGAAATGTCATTCTTCATGCATTTCTGGTAGAGAATTTTTGCTATATAATTTAAGTATATGTGTTTCAACAGCATTGTATGTACATATACACGCTCAGTGAAAAGCAGTTATTGTTCTTTTAAAAATCTAAGAAAAATACTACGAATTATAATTGAATTAAAATATTCAAATCTCAATCTGAACTAGATCTCCGCGCGTCGGGCGCGCGGATGTTCTAGTAGGTTAAATTTTTAAAAATTAGCGAAACAAATATGTCATCTATTGTGGGTAGATAGCGGTCGTTTGCAGCAACACTTTTATACCAGTTAAAATTTTTAATGAGTGTAAAATTAATGTTAAATCAAGTTTTTGCAAAATGAGGAAGTTTCAAAAGCTAATTATTATTTTAAATTCAGAATGGAAATATTTCTCCTCGCGAGATTCAACGCAAGTTGGTCCCAGGAACATATTGATACGAGTTGCAGTTTTTTGTGAGTGTAAAGCAAATTGTGCAGCATATTTTGTAAAAATCGTTAAGTGGTAAACGTTGAATTTTTAAAAAATTAGCAATGGAAATGAGTCATCTTTTGTGAGTAGATAGTGGTCGTTTCGAACAACACTTTTACCAGTTACAATTTTTAATGAGTGTAAAATTAATGTTAAATCAAGTTTTTGCCAAATCGGGAAGTGTTAAAAGCTAATTATTTTTTCAAATTCACAATAGGAATATGTCTCCTCGCGAGATTTGACGCAAGTTATTCCCAGGAACATATTAATAGGAGTTATAATTTTTTTTTGAGTGTCAAGTAAATTTTGCAGCATATTTTGAAAAAATCCCCAAGTGGTAAATGTTAAATTTTTAAAAATAAGCAATGGAAATAAGTCATCTTTTGTGAGTAGATAGTGGTAGTTTCCAGCAAAACTTTGATATCTGTTACAATTTTTAATGAGTGTAAAAATTAATCTAAACTCAAGTTTTTGCCAATTGGGGAAGTGTTGAAAGCTAATTTTTTTTTTAATTCACAATGGAAAATATTTCATCGCAAAATTCGATTCAAGTTGGTCCCAGGTACATATTGATACGAATTACAATTTTTTGTTAGTGTAAAGTAAATTCGGCAGCATATTTTGCAAAAATCGCCAAGTGGTAAATGTTGATTTTTGTCAATTCGCAATGGAAATAAGTCATCGTTGGAAAGTAGATAGTGGTCATTTCTAGCATCACTTTGGCACCAGTTACAATTTCTAATGAGTGTAACATTAATGTTAAATCTAGTTTTTGCAAAATGGCGAAGTGTTAAGAGCTACTTATTTTTTTCAATTGGCAATGGAAATATTTCCCCTCGCGAGATTCGATGCAAGTTGGTCCCAGGAACATATTGATACGAGTAACAGTTTTTTGTGAGTGTAAATAAATTTTGCAGCATATTTTGTAAAAATCGCCAAGTGGTATATGTTAAATTTTGAAAAATTTGCAATACAAATAAGTCATCTTTTGTGAGTAGATAGTGGTCGTTTTCAGCAACACTTCGATACCAGTTACAATTTTTAATGAGTGTAAAATTAATCTTAAATCAAGTTTTTGCCAATTAGGGAAGTGTTAAAAGCTAATTTTTTTTTAATTCACAATGGAAATATGCTTCGTCGCGAGATTCGATGCAAGTTGTTTCCAGGAACATATTGATACGAGTTATAATTTTTTGTGAGTGCCAAGTAAATTTTGCAGCATATTTTGTGAAAATCCCCAAGTGGTATAGGTTAAATTTTTAAAAATTAGCGAAACAAATATGTCATCTATTGTGGGTAGATAGTGGTCGTTTTCAGCAACACTTTGATACCAGTTACAATTTTTAATGAGTGTAAAATTAATGTTAAATCAAGTTTTTGCAAAATGAGGAAGTTTCAAAAGCTAATTATTATTTTAAATTCAGAATGGAAATATTTCTCCTCGCGAGATTCGACGCAAGTTGGTCCCAGGAACATATTGATACGAGTAACTGTTTTTTGTGAGTGTAAATAAATTTTGCAGCATATTTTGTAAAAATCGTTAAGTGGTAAACGTTGAATTTTTAAAAAATTAGCAATGGAAATGAGTCATCTTTTGTGAGTAGATAGTGGTCATTTCCAACAACACTTTTACCAGTTACAATTTTTAATGAGTGTAAATTTAATGTTAAATCAAGTTTTTGCCAAATGGGGAAGTGTTAAAAGCTAATTATTTTTTTAAATTCACAATAGAAATATGTCTCCTCGCGAGATTCGATGCAAGTTGTTCCCAGGAACATATTGATAGGAGTTATAATTTTTTTTTGAGTGTCAAGTAAATTTTGCAGCATATTTTGAAAAAATCCCCAAGTGGTAAATGTTAAATTTTTAAAAATAAGCAATGGAAATAAGTCATCTTTTGTGAGTAGATAGTGTTAGTTTCCAGCAAAACTTTGATATCAGTCACAATTTTTAATGAGTGTAAAAATTAATCTAAACTCAAGTTTTTGCCAATTGGGGAAGTGTTGAAAGCTAATTTTTTTTTTAATTCACAATGGAAATATGCTTCATCGCAAAATTCGATTCAAGTTGGTCCCAGGTACATACTGTTACGAATTACAATTTTTTGTGAGTGTAAAGTAAATTTTGCAGCATATTTTGTAAAAATCGCCAAATGGTAAATGTTGATTTTTTTTAATTCGTGATGGAAATAAGTCATCTCTGTGGCGTCGATAGTGGCCGTTTCCAGCAACACTTTTATATCAGTTAAAATTTGCAATGAGTGTAAAATTAATGTTAAATCAAGTTTTTGCCAAATGGGTAAGTGTTAAAAGCTTATAATTTTTCTTTTAGTTCACAACGGAAATATGTCTCCTCGCAAGTTTCGATGCAGGTTGGTCCCAGGAACATATTGATACGAGTTACAATTTTTTGTGAGTGTAAAGTAAATTTTGCAGCATATTATGTAAAAATCGCCAAGTGGTAAATGTTGATTTTTTTTCAATTCGCAATGGATATAAGTCGTCTTTTGTGAGTAGTGTGACGTTGCAAAATTCTTGCAACTCACAAATTCTAATTAATAAATTTTTAGTTGACGTTTGAAGATTTTTCGTAAATTCAGAGATTTAATTTTGTAAGGTCAGAAATTACGGCTGCGGTACGGACTCCATGACTAGGTCTAGATTTGAGATTTATGATTTTAAGGACTTATTCTGTTCGTTTCTTTTATTTTTCTGTAACGATTCGGACTCGTCGAGACATCGTGGGACGTCGTGGGACATCGATGGACTTCTTCCTACTTCAAGACTCAAATGGGACTCCACTTGAGACTTTTAGAACAGCGAGAATCCACCGACACACACTTCAGGGCATTTGAATTCTCCCGCCTTTTCCATTTACTTTCGTCTGCCAGACTCAAATTAGCTGTGGATCCTCATCTGCAAGGATTCATGTTAGGATGTCGGCCAGTTTTGAAGCAACGCTACGAGTTGCGGAAAATCCGGAACGACTTCTCTACCTGGCGTAGAACCTTTTTGGAAACTTCAGGATGAGAAATTTCTTCATCAATTCCCAACATGACTAGGGAATCTCAATGCGCAATGCCCTCTCCACGTCGGCTGATACCAATTGGTACCGAACCAAATCCTGCTCTGATCAGCCAGGGTAATTTCGGGCTCCAGGAGGTGATCTAATGGGTGAATTGGAGAGTAAGGATGTCGAAGTAACAACACTGGATCAATCCTGGCGATAATAGAGGGAAGGAAGGATGAAAACCGAAAATAACAGGGTACCGAGCTCCACTTATTCATACGGCCCTGGAATGTAAACCCTGCACCCCGTCACCGCAGCGGCCTTACCACCAATAGGAACGGCGGAAAGAAGGAGGAGAAGGAACGCCGAGACCGAGTCCCGTACCGTTGCCGCTACGCTCGTTCTTCTCTGCCGACCGCAGCCCCGTCCAGTCGAGAGTAATCTTTTTCCTCGTATCAATTATACCAGTAGTTTGCACTTTCTCGCGTTTTTGTTATCGAGTAATTCCCTTGACGAGTCGGTAGAGATTCACTCAACAACTCTCTCGTCATCAAAAAGTCCACATCACTCCAGAATTCAGCGGGTAAGGCCAACTTCAAATAATAGGTAAAGGAAACCACGCTCGACACGTGGCCACAGTGGATCAATTGAGTCACTATGGATCAATTAAATTTTGTTGAATAAATGGCCTCACACGTGGTCGAGGTGGAGTTTCCTTGACTGGGCCTTCTTATTCACTGTGATATTGAGATATTGTATTTTATTATGTGATATTATGTTGCTATCTTTTTTCTTGAAATGTGTCTCCCGAATGTGAATTTTATGTGTAATTTTTCGGAACTGAGCCCCCAGTCGAGTGATGCCATATGAAGTTTGTCCTCGTTGAGCATTTTAAATAACTTTCACATAGCCACGTAACGGAATCCCCAGGTTGAGTTGTGCCCCGAAACCCAGTTTTCGTTAATCATGAGTGAGCCCCTTTTTTGTGTTAACTCGGTATAGTGTAATTATTCGGAACTGTGCCCCAGTCGGGTTTTGCTATAATTTTTCTAATGTTGAGAAATATCACATCGAGTCCCATTCAAGTGCCACTCAGTCTAGAGCTTCCCCTTGCCCCACCCCCTTTATTGTGAGCAAAATATATGAACTTTGAACGTCGAGAATTGTGGGTGAATTTCAGATATGTTGTTGATAAGTTTCGAATATAATAGTGTACTTTTCCGGGTGTATTATTGATTTAATCGTGATTATGTCATTTAATGAATCTCAAGTATGCTGTGGAGGGAATTTATTGAGTATAGCGCTTGTTGAATTTTGAAGGCATTATGGATGAAATTTTTAATATGTGACTCGGAGAATTTCAAATGTGTGATTGATTGAACTTTGAGCACATGGTATACTAAATTTTCAAATTTGTTACTGATGGAACTTTGTTAGGCTATTTACGGAATTTCGAGTGTACTAATTGCTGAATTTCTAGTGTTTTATTAATCAAAATTTAAATACGTTATTTGTCGAATTTAGAGTATACTATTGATTTATGTGGAGGTCATTAGTTTGTTTAGAGATAATTAAGCCATGTGAGTAGCATTCGTTTGAGTAAATTTAGAGTTGACAGAATTAGGCGAGCTGGGCCCAATTTCTCCAGAAAGTAAAGATGTTAGGATCTTGAGATTTCAAGAAGCAAATTATTAAAATCGCGGTTGAAATATAGAGGTCTAGGTCGTGTGTTATTTTGGGTTAATGTTGAGTTTGAGTAAAGATTTGAGTTCGGCTATTACTAATGAAATAAATTAGGCTACGACTAGTCATGGGTCGTTACTAATTTAGTGAAGTTAGGCTATGGCCAGTTTTGGGGTTATGTTTCAATAACGACTAGACTTCTGAAATCAAAGCGATAGATAATTTTCTTCAATTGAATTTTGGTTAATGAATTTTCGTCCTAATCGTACTGAATATTCGTGAATAGTTATTTTTGTTTTGTTTAAGCGAATAAATTGAATCTTTCTGTTAGTTGGCCTAGCTCGATTATTGGTTAGAATTTACAGCCCTTAAGTTTTGTGTGAAATTGCCTAGCATGGAGTTCCGGGCAGAGAAGCCTAACCACTCAAGGTTAACGAATTTTAAGATTGCAAACCATCAGATTTTGTCGAGATTCGTCATATTGCCAAAGATCAATTGTTAAATCGGGCTTATGATTTCACTTTTTTTTGTTAACCAGCATTAAATAAATTACCTGTTCTTATTAGTGTAAATGTTGAGTTGTCATTTATTGACATTGTTGAACCCTCTTTATTTGCCAACCACGCCCAACTACCGAGTCTGAGCTGACCGTGCGAGAAGCCGGTACACTGCGTTCCTAGGATTGAGTTTAGTTATCGCTTCTTTTGAGATTTTTGGATTTTTATCTAATGAACTTTGAGATTTGGGTTTTGTGAATTTAAGTGGCCTCGAACAGGCCTGGCGCTCAACGGAAAATTTAGATTTTTTTTTTGAAATTTACAGGAAGCAGTGCCGAAGGTATGAAGTAATTTTGATTATTTAACCATAATTAAATTGCAACATTTCCAGCGTGGTCGTTTCCAGCAACACTTTGATACCAGTTACAATTTTTAGTGAGTGTAAAATTAATGTTAAATCAAGTTTTTGCAAAATAGGGAAGTGTTAAAAGCTTATTATTATTTTAAATTCACAATGGAAATTTGTCTCCTTGCGAGATTCGATGCAAGTTGTTCCCAGGAACATGCTGATACGAGTTGCAATTTTTGGTGAGTGTAAAGTAAATTTTGCGTCATATTTTGTAAAAATCCCCAAGTGGTAAATGTTGATTTTTTTTTGAAATAGCAATGGAAATAAGTCATCTTTGGCAAGTAGATAGTGGTAGTTTCCAGCAACACTTCGATACCAGTTACAATTTTTGATGAGTGTAAAATTAATGTTAAATCAAGTTCATGCAAAATGGGGATGTGTTAAAAGCTAATTATTTTTTTAATTCGCCATGGAAATCTGTCTCCTCGCGTGATTCGATGAAATTGGCCCCAGGAACATATTGATACAAGTTACAATTTTTTGTGAGTGTAAAGTAAATTTGGCAGCATATTTTGTAAAAATCCCCAAGTGGTAAATGTTCAATATTTGAAAATCAGCAATGGAAATAAGTAATCTTTGGGAAGTAGATAGTGGTCGTTTCCAGCAACACCTTGATACCAGTTAAAATTTTTTATGAGTATAAAATTGATCTTAAGTCAAGTCTTTGCAAAATGGGAAGTGTTAAAAGCTAATTATTTTTTTTAATTCACAATGAAAGTATGTCTCTTGCGAGATTCGATGAAAGTTAGACCCAGGAACATATTGATACTAGTTACAATTTTTTTTGAATGTGAAGTAAATTTTACAGCATATTTTGTAAAAATCGCCAAGTGGTAAATGTTGAATTTCTTAAAAATTAGCAATGGAAATAGGTCATAGTTGGTGAGTAAATAGTGGTTGTTTCCAGCAACACTTTGATACCAGTTACAATTTTTAATGAGTGCAACATTAATGGTAAATCAAGTTTTTTTCAAATAGGGAAGTGTTAAAAGCTAATTTTTTTTTTTTAATTCACAATGGAAATATGTCTCATCGCGAGATTTGATGGCAGTTGGTCCCACGAACATATTGATACGAAATACAATTTTTTTGTGGGTGTGAAGTAAATTTTCCAGCATATTTTGTAAAAATCCCCAAGGGGTAAATGTTGAATTTTTGAAAATTAGCAATGGAAATAAGTCATCTTTAGGGAATAGATAGTGGTCGTTTCCAGCAACTCCTCGATACCAGTTGAAATTTTTAAAGAGTGTAAAATTAATGTTAAATCAAGTGTTTGCAAAATGGGAAGTGTTGAAAGCTAATTATTTTTTTAAATTCACAATGAAAATATGTCTCCTCGCGAGATTCGATGCAAGTTGTTCCCAGGAACATGTTTATACGAGTTACAATTTTTTGTGAGTGTAAAGGAAGTTTTGCAGCATATTTTGTAGAAATCCCCAAGTGGTAAATGTTGAATTTTTGAAAACTAGCAATGGAAATAAGTCATCTTTGGGGAGTAGATAGTGATCGTTTCCAGCAACACCTTCATACCAGTTGAAATTTTAAATGAGAGCAAAATTAATGTTAAATCAAGTTTTTTACAAATAGGGAAGTGTTGAAAGCTAATTATTTTTCTTTCAATTCACAATGAAAATATGTCTTCTCGCGAGATTTGATGGAAGTTGGTCGCAAGAACATGTTGATAACAGTTACAATTTTTTGAAAGTGTGAAAAAAATTTTGCAGCATATTTTGTAAAAATCGCCAAGTGGTAAATGCTGTCTTTGTTAAAAATCAGTAATGAAAATAAGTCATCTTTGAGGCGTAGATAGTTGCCGTTTCAAGCAACACTTTGATACCAGCTACAATTTTTAATGAGTGCAATATTAATGTTAATTCAAGTTTTTTTCAAATAGGGAAGTGTTAAAAGCTAATTATTTTTTGTTAATTCAGAATGGAAATATGTCTCATCGCGAGCTATGATGGCAGTTGGTCCCACGAACATATTGATACGAAATACAATTTTTTGTGAGTGTGAAGTAAATTTTGCAGCATATTTTGTAAAAATCCCCAAGTGGTAAATGTTGAATTTTTTAAAATTAGCAATGGAAATAAGTCATCTTTGGGGAGTAGATAGTGTTCGTTTCCAGCAACACCCTCATACCAGTTGAAATTTTTAAAGAGTATAAAATTAATGTTAAATCAAGTTTTTGCAAAATGGGAAGTGTTAAAAGCTAATTATTTTTTTTTAATTCACAATGAATGTATGTCTCTGCCCGAAATTTGAAGGAAGCTGGTCCCAAGAATATCTTGATACAGTAGCAATTTTTTGTGAGTGTAAAGTAAATTTTGCAGCATATTTTGTAAGAATCGCCAAGTGGTAAATGTTGTTTTTGTTAAAATTCAGTAATGGAAATAAGTCATCTTCAAGGCTTAGATAGTGGCCGTTTCCAGCAACACTTTGGTATCAGTTACAATTTTCAATGAGTGTCAAATTAATGTTAAATCAAGTTTTTCCAAAATGGGGATGTGTAAAAAGCTAATTATTTTTTTTAATTCACCATGGAAATCTGTCTCCTCACGAGATTCGATGAAGTTGGCCCCAGGAACATATTGATGCGAGTTACAATTTGTTGTGAGTGTAAAGTAAATTTTGCAGCACATTTTGTAAAAATACCCGAGTCGTAAATGTTGAATTTTTGAAAATTAGCAATAGAAATCAGTCATCTTTGGGTAGTAGATAGTGGTCGTTTCCAGCAACACCCTGATACCAGTCAAAATTTTTTATGAGTGTAAAATTGATGTGTAGTCAAGTGTTTGCAAAATGGGAAGTGTTAAAAGCTAATGATTTTTTAAATTCACAATAAAAGTATGTCTCCTCGCGAGATTCGATGCAAGTTAGACCCAGGAACATATTGATACCAGTTACAATTTTTTTTTAGGGTGAAGTAAATTTTGCAGCAGATTTTGTAAAAATTCCCAAGTGGTGAATGTTGAATTTTTTAAAAATTAGCAATGGAAATAAGTCATCTTTGGTGAGTAGATAGTGGTTGTTTCCAGCAATACTTTGACACCAGTTACAATTTTTAATGAGTGTAAAATTGATGTTAAATCAAGTTTTTGCAAAATGGGGATTTGTTGAAAGCTAATTATTTTTTTTAATTCACAATGGTGATATCAGTTGCAATTTTTGATGAGTATAAAAATAATGTTAAATCAAGTTTTTGCCAAATGGAGAAGTGTTAAAAGCTAATTTTTTTTTAATTCACAATGGAAATATGTTTCGTCAAGAGATTCGATGCAAGTTGGTCCCAGGAACATATTGATACGAGGTACAATTTTTTGTGAGTGTGCAGTAAATTTTGCAGCATATTTGATAAAAATCCCCAAGTGGTAAATGTTGAATTTTCTAAAAATTAGCAATAGAAATGAGTCATCTTTGGGTAGTGGATAGTGATCGTTTCCAGCAACACTTTGATACCAGTTACAATTTTTAATGAGTGTAAAATTAATGTTAAATCCAGTTTTTGCAAAAAGGGGAAGTGTTAAAATCTAATTATTTTTTTGAATACACAATGGAAATATGTCTCCTCGCTTGATCTGATGCAAGTTGGACCCAGGAAGTAAAGTAAATTTTGTAGCATATTTTGTAAAAATCGCCAGGTGTTAAAAGTTGATTTTTATTTTTAATTCGAAATGGAAATAAGTCATCGTTGGGGAGTGGATGGTGGTCGTTTCCGGCAACACTTTGGCACCAGTTACAATTTTTGATGAGTGTATAATTAATGTTAAATGAAGTTTTTGCTACATGGGGAAGTGTTAAAAGCTAATTATTATTTTTAGTTCACAATGGAAATATGTCTTCTCGCTAGATTCAATGCAAGTAGGTCCCAGGAACATATTGATACCAGTTACAATTTTTTGTAAGTATAAAGTGAAATTTGCAGCATATTTTATAAAAATCGCCAAGTGGTAAAAGTAGATTTTTTTTTAAATCTGCGATGGAAATAAGTCATCTTTGGGGCGTAAATAGTGGCCGTTTCCAGCATCACTTTCATATGAGTTACAATTTCTAATGAGTGTAACATTAATCTTTATTCAAGTTTTTGCCAATTGGTGAAGTGTTAAAAGCTAATTTTTTTTTAATGGAAATATGCTCCGTCGCGAGATTCAATGCAAGTTGGTCCCAGGAACATATTGATACGAGTTACAATTGTTTGTATGTGTAAAGCAAATTTTGCAGCATGTTTTGTAAAAATCGCCAAGTGGTAAACAATGAATTTTTAAAAAATTAGCAATTGAAATGAGTCATCTTTAGGGAGTAGATAGTGGCCGTTTCCAGCAACACTTTCATATGAGTTACAATTTTTAATGAGTGTAAAATTAATCTTAAATCAAGTTTTTGCCAAATGGGGTAGTGTTAAAGCTTATTATTTTTTCTTTAGTTCACAATGGAAATATGCTTATTCGCGAGATTCGATGCAAGTCGGTCCCAGGAACATATTGATACGATTTACAATTTTTTGTGAGCGTAAAGTAAATTTTGCAGCATTTTGGTGATAATCGCCAAGCGGTAAATATTGAATTTTTGAAAAATTAGCAATGGGAATAAGTCATCTTTGGTGAGTAGATAGTGGTAGTTTCCAGCAACACTTTGATACGAGTTACAATTTTTAATGAGTGTAAAATTAATGTTAAATGAAGTTTTTGCCAAATGGGGGAGTGCTAAAAGCTATTTTTTTTTTTTAGTTCACAATGGAAATATGTCTCCTCGCGAGATTCATGGAAGTTGGTCCCAGGAACATATTGATCCAAGTTAAAATTTCTTGTGAGTGTGAAGTAAATTTTGCAGCATATTTGATACAAATCCCTAAGTGGTAAATGTTGACTTTTTTTATAAATTAGCAATTGGAATGAGTTGTCTGTAAGGAGTAGATAGTGGTAGTTTCCAGCAACACCCTGATACCAGTTAAAATTTTTTATGAGTGTAAAATTAATGTTAAGTCAAGTGTTTGCAAAATGGGAAGTGTTAAAAGCTAATTATTTTTTTAAATTCACAATGAAAGTATGTCTCTTGCGAGATTCGATGAAAGTTAGACCCAGGAACATATTTTGTAAAAATCGCCAAGTGGTAAATGTTGAATTTCTTAAAA
>CAKNXH010053143.1:0-24141 GCA_932178445.1 Andricus quercusramuli | reverse complement strand
TTACTTTACCGTTACGCTGTAGCGTAATGTTTGCGTTCGGCCGGTCCGCCAGGGTGTAGGTGGTTGGGAGTGGATAATATCATGAAATGCAGACTTTAAAAAAATGAAACTGTAAACAAATAATATCTTATAATCAATTCGTCCCCGAATTCATGCATGCAATATTCAAGCCGATTCAGTAGAGTAAGTGTACAATTTTCGGCAACTTACTCCGAAAATAGTACCTTGTATATTCAATGAGAATAGACTAACTCTCTATATAAAAAAACAAGATTACACAAACATGCAAGATATAAATTATCTGTGTCGCCAAATTTCATCAGAAAATACCAGATTGATTCGCATTAGACACAAAACTTTGCATTGCCCTGGCGGACCGGCCGAACGCAAACATTACGCTACAGCGTAACGGTAAAGTAATGGTAAAGTAATGCTAAAGTAATATGGCATTATAATTAATAAAGGAAACAAAATTAATATGTAAATTGTTGCAATTATAATAAAACGTTAAAATTTACATTAAATGGTCATGCCGTAATTGCAACAAGTTGCTTTCTCAGCGTTAAAAAATAAAAAAACAAAGTGTCTGTCATTCAAGTCGGGTCCCTGCAGACTGGCAACCCATTTAAAGCCACGTTAGCGGGTTGCCAATATGCAGGGGCCCGACTGCAATGACGGTCACTATGTTTTTTTATTTTTTAATGCTGCAAAAGCAACTTGTTGCAATTGCGGCATGACCGTTGAACGTAAATTTCAACGTTTTATTATAATTGCAACAGTTTACATATTAATTTTGTTTCCTTTGTTAATTATAATGCCATATTACTTTACCATTACTTTAGCATTACTTTACCGTTACGCTGTAGCGTAATATTTGCGTTCGGCCGGTCCGCCAGGGTGTATAGAAGTCAATCCCTTAGTATGTATGTACCGGTTATATAAGTCTCGCCTTCGTTTTCTTTTACCTGAGAGCTTGTACAAAAGGGATGAAATAATTTGTGAAACATTAATTTTTTAGCTGAAAATGCATCATTTTTGTTTATAATTGATCTCTTTGCTAGAAAATTGAAATATTTTCTGAAAAATGAATCACTTTCAGTTGAAACTGAAACTATTTCGTTTAAAACTCATATTTTTCAGAATAAAATAATTCTTATTCTTTAAAAATTAATTGTAATGTACCCGCACTCATTTGGGTAGGGGTCCATAGTTTTCGTATACGACTATGCGGTGTGTTCGCCGCTGAATGGAGTCGAGAAAAATGTATTTCATTTGATTTTTACATGAAAAATTTATTTTTTTTTGAAAAAAGCGCTCTGTAGCGAGAGTCTTTATACCCTTTAGATTATTTCTACAAGAAATCAGACAAAATGGCTTCGCCGTTTGGCCGGAATCCATTTTCTACGATTTACACTAGATTTCCAGGGCCCTTTTTTTATTTGGATTTTTTTTTTCGTTATATAGATTAACATACACCTCAAAGATATTCCAATATTATATAATAAAGAAAAAAAATTATTTGTTAAAAGAATGTTTCCTACGAATATCCATAATTTTGCGTTTTTTTTAAGTTATATTGCAAGGAATTTTACTAACAACAATACAACGATTGAGAAATTTCTTCGTGAGATTTTTTTAACTGGGAATTTTATGATAATTTCAGCACAATTCCTAATTTTTTGATTAATCGTATGATTTTTGAAACAAATGTATTATGCGGGCATTTGTAGGCAGAAAAATTCGTTTTTTTTCAATGCCAGTCCTTTCAGTTAGGAATTACATTTGTCGACAGAAACATTCTTATTTCTCGATGTCAAATTTTTAATTGAGAAACTTCATGATAATTTCAGCAATTTACAATGAATACCACAGATTTCCGAAAGATGTACAATATATTTCTAAAAATTCATAAACATTTCGTAATGATTATAAAAGAATACAAAAATTCCAAAGATGTCAAAAAGGTTACAGTCCACCACATTTCGAAGATTTCAAAACATTGCAAAGATATCACACGATTTCCCATATATGTATAAATTATTTCAAACGCATACGAAAGATTTCACAAATATCTCAAAGATTTTATAACAACAACTTGTGTACTTGTTGTTACAACAAGTACACGTGCTATAAGTTTTTCTCATGAGGAAACGAAGAAGCGCAATGAAATTAAAAATTTAAATATATGGTTGGAACATTACAACTAGAAATATTTTTTACAAGATCTCAGGGTCCAAATACATACTAAGCGATTGACTTCTATAACCGGTTATTGCAGACAGCCTCTGAGTTTTGTGCAAACATGCAAAGTTTGTGTCTAATGCGAATCAATCAGGTATTTTCGGAGGAAATTGGGCGACACATATTATAAATATCTTGCATGTTTATATAATCTGCCCGTTTATATGCAGAGAGCTTGTATATTGTCATTTAATGTACAAAAAGTACTACTTTCGGAGTAAGTTTGCCGAAAATTGTACCGTTACATTGATTCGGCCTGAATATTGCAAACCGTTTTTTTTTGTACATTTACTTGTGATATTATTTTGTTTAGTTTCCCTGGCGGACCGAACGAACGGAGCGGATACGCTACAGCGTATCCTTATAGTATCCACCCTAGCGGAAGAAACGGAAAGGTTCGGAAAGACCGCGTCGGAAAGATTTCGGAAAGAGTTCGGAAACAGGTTCCGTTCCGATACTTTCCGAATTGTATGGGACCTTTGCTTCCGATTTCTTTCCGAACGTCGAGCTGTCCCATGAACCTTTCCGAGTCTTTCCGAATGTCCCACTCTCCGACTTCTTTCCGATTATTTCCGAATGACTCCCCACTTTACTCTTTCCGAATGTATCCAATTTCTTTACGAATCGAATAAAAAAAAACAATATTCTCGTAATAATAATAATATATTTTTATCTTCAAAACATTTTAAATTGCAGTAATCCTATTGATTCCTTTGAATCCAGCGAAGACTATTCCTAAAAACCTAGAAATAGAGAAATTTCATAACTCAGAAAGCCTTTTTGACTTTCGTACGTTATGTACATTATTGCTGCATATTATCGCATCTAAACTTTCCAAATTTCGAATATTCCATTTACGCGTTTCTCATTTGTAATTACTATAATAAGTCCTTTATGAAATTCCTTTTTTGTATGGTAAAAATAATACACTATGAAATATAAATTACACTGAGCTGGACTGAATGATGAAAAGCCATACAAGCGTCACTTTGGTCGATTTCCATATTCACAATAAGAAACAAGGTTTACTGAAAAAGTAACTGACCCCGCAATAACGTTTTGCTGCAAACACTGGAAAGCACTATGAGAAAATAGGAATATCCGAAATTTGTTGTGTTTTCAACGATTTCAATCAAGAATCTTCGGGAAAGCTCTGACAGCATCTCGTCGTCTCTGCTTGTCTCCAGCGCCATTTTGATCCAAGATTGTCGCTTACTCACTCACTCCCTTTCAGTTGTGCAATCGATAAACCCAATCGATAGTAAGTATTCAATTGCACTGATACTCGACTGAACCAAAACAATTGAATGTCATTATAAGTTTTTAAAAATGTCGTTAATGAGCATCAACATCTGCCAATGATAATGATTCTTGTAGATCTCACAAAAAATATAATCACATTCAATTGCTTTCCTACAAATGATCTTTGGTTCAATCAAGCTCAGTGCAATCGAATACCTGCCATAATCGATATGAATAAAATCGAAGAAACAAAATGGCGATTCAAGAGACACTGATAGCGATTTTCCCAAGATTTTTGTTTAGAATCACACAAATTTTCGGAAATACCTATTTTCCCATGGTGTTTTCAGTCAAACATTATTTTGTGCAGTTACCCTGGCGGACCGGCCGAACGCAAACATTACGCTACAGCGTAACGGTAAAGTAATGCTAAAGTAATGGTAAAGTAATATGGCATTATAATTAATAAAGGAAACAAAATTAATATGTAAACTGTTGCAATTATAATAAAACGTTGAAATTTACGTTCAACGGTCATGCCGCAATTGCAACAAGTTGCTTTTGCAGCATTAAAAAATAAAAAAACATAGTGACCGTCATTGCAGTCGGGCCCCTGCATATTGGCAACCCGCTAACGTGGCTTTAAATGGGTTGCCAGTCTGCAGGGACCCGACTTGAATGACAGACACTTTGTTTTTTTATTTTTTAACGCTGAGAAAGCAACTTGTTGCAATTACGGCATGACCATTTAATGTAAATTTTAACGTTTTATTATAATTGCAACAATTTACATATTAATTTTGTTTCCTTCATTAATTATAATGCCATATTACTTTAGCATTACTTCACCATTACTTTACCGTTACGCTGTAGCGTAATGTTTGCGTTCGGCCGGTCCGCCAGGGTATTTTTGGAGTAAATCTGTTTTTTTAGTGTCAGTATAGAAATGGAGCCAAGTAATGCGTGTGCAAGTCCAGCTTAGGGCAAATTATATCTCATATACAGTTTTTTTCACAATACAAAAAAGCAATTTTATGAAAAGAGGAAATACAGTAATTAAAATGATAGTTGCGCAAATGGAATATTTGAAGTGTGGAAGTAAAAAAGGCTTTCTTGATAGTTATGAAATTTTCCTATTTATAGGTTTTCAGGAGAAATCTGCGTATACGACCGTTTATTTTCAATAGAGAATAAATAACAGTGAGACATACAGAAGAAAATTCGGAAGTTAAAGTTAATTTGAATAAATTGTTGAAAATTTAGCAGAACATGACTAAAAATATATTCATTAGTTTTATATTCCTTTTAGTTATATTTATTTTTATATTTCATTATGTTTATACATTTATTTAAATTAATATTCAATTCATTTAATTTTAAACAAAATTTCATAAATTTATAAGTAAATTATATGTTATTATATATTATATTTATTTATTGAAAAAAAAAAATATATATATATATATATAAATAATACATATATAATAATTACATAATTTGATTTATATTTTACATTGCACATTTATTCAGAAAGAAATCGGAACATTTGGAACGAACATAAACTAGTGGGACACAGGTGAAAATTTGGAATAAGCTATTGGGACACTGCGACATTTATTCGGAATGAAATCGGAAAGGTTCAGAAAGAAGTAGATGCAGTGGGACACTTCGGAGAAAGTTCGGAAATACGTCGGAAACCTTCGGAAAGAGAGGCGTTCGGAAAGAAATCGGAAGCAAAGGTCCCATACAATTCGGAAAGAGTCGGAACGAAACCTTCTATCCGAGCCTTTCCGTTTCTTCTGCTAGGGCACATCGTATCCTCTCCGTATCATGCAAGAAAAACTGATTAAAAAAGGAAGATGAACATTTCACTTATTGAAATTCGGATTCTACGTGAAATTTTGCGTTAAAAGGTCACGGAGTAATTGCAATAGTTTTTCTTGCAACATTAAAAACTTTCAAAAAATATAATACTTATCGATAACGTGGACTGAAGGCGACTTCAAATGCATTGTCGACGGATAAAGCCTATGAACTGCTACTGAATGACGATGCGTTTGAAGTCGCCTTCAGCGCACGTCATCGATGAGTATTGTATTTATTAAAAGTTTTTAATGTTGCAAGAAAAACTATTGCGATTACTCTGTGACCTTTTAACTCAAAATTTTACGTAGAATCCGAATTTCAACAAGTGAAATTTTAATCTTTCTTTTGTAATGAGTTCTTCTTGCATGATACGGAGAGGATACGATGTGGATACTATAAGGATACGCTGTAGCGTATCCGCTCCGTTCGATCGGTCCGCCAGGGTTTATTTTATTCCAAATCTGTAAGTCATGATATTATCCACAACCAAAATCCTACACCCACCAAACCTTTTGGGAATTTACCCACTCATTTGGGTAGGGGCCCCTAGTTTTCGTATTGGGATCCGATGCGCTGCGATACACCATCTGGTGGCAGAATTTGAAACCTTCAACTCCAGGTAGATTTTGACAGATCGCATGGGCAATCGCAGAAAAATACTGTTCATTCAAAAATAAACAATAGATAATGCTTCAAATTTGATTTAAAATCAAGGAAGAAGTTTATTTTGTTATTTAAAAATTTCTATTATGGAATTTTCCCCTCGAAAAACAAAAAGCAAAGAGTTTTGCTGCGTGTTTGGCTGTTCGTCTACAGCGCGAAAATATGAAACGCTGCGATTTTTCCGTTTTCCTAAAGACGGTGTATCACTTGTGACAATTAAAAATACGTTTGGAGAGCCCGAAAAGATTGATCAGCGCATAGCTAGAAAAATGCATTAAGAATGGGAAAACCTACAACTGACACCATGGTAGTTTGTTCCTTGCACTTTAAAAGCGAAGATGTGTACTGCTCCGGCTCAAGTAAATATTCGTTAATATGCCAGATTAAATAAATTGAAGTATTTATAAATCATAATATTGTAAATTATTAATAAAAACCATAATAATTATATTCCATTTTTCATAATTATTCGTCAAGAACCTTAACAACAAAAGAGCAACATCTTGTTTTTAATTGATGATGACAGATTCCACTTCAAATCATGCAGAGAGGTCCAGGTTAGGGTTTCATAATAAATTTACCTTTAAAAATATAATTCTTCAATGAAAATAAAGAGATACGTATTTCGTATTTCAGACGACAAAAAATTATCTTACGAATTAGGAGCTAATAAAGTTAACCTTCCATTTTAAGTTGTTTAAAATTTCTACAAAAAGTCCTTTATACTTTTTAAAGGTTACATTCCATCGACTAAATATTTACTTTGTTAATTATTGCTGCCTCCGCACTCGATGTCTTCGATTCCACTGTCGATTTTCTTCATTTTTGAAAAAAGTATATCCGTTAAACAAGTTTTCTATGTGCAAAAAGTACACGATCTCTGAAAAGATCACTTATTTTTCAGTAAATTATAGTAACATTCAATAAATTTTAAGTTTTGTTGAACTATATAAAAATTTAATTCGATTGCTTTAAAAATTTTAATTCTAAACAAGTTTGTGATCTTCACATTTACCCTTTTTCCTAGTAGTTGACGCAAAAATTAAAAATTTGGTTTTTCTGACAAAAAAAATGTTTCTTGCTGAAAAAATGGTTTACCTAAAAAAAAGCTTTAGTTTATTCTGACATCCTAAACTGGATCTCTCTGCATGATTTGAAATGGAATCAGTCTGATAAGGATGCTTCAGGATTTTCATTTTTGAAATATTTGTAATAATTTGTAATGATTTTTGCACGTTACCTAGGCTTCTATTCAAAATCTACCTGGAATAGCGGCCATATTGAAATTATGGCGACGGTGGCGCACCCAAGAATTCAGATCCCAATACGGTGTGTTTGGCCCTGAATGAATCAATGTGGGTCATAGTGGTCGCTTTATTACCTGCAGACTTGAGTTATAACAGGTCGTAGTTTTTCCCTCCTCCGCTAGGGTCGCGCGAAAGAATTCTTAGCACTACAACTGCTTTACCCAACACTGTACCACAAAAAGTAATTTTTCTTATTTTCATTGTTACATGAAAAATATTTTTTTTTCGAAAAAAACGCTCTGTAACGAGAGTCTTTATACCCTTTAGATTATTTATACAAAAAATCAGACAAAATGGCTCCGCCGTTTGGCCTGAATACGATTTCTACGATGTACACTCGATTTCCAGGGCCCTTAACAGGGCCGAAACCTGAAATACAAGCTCATTCATGAAGAAAATTAAATTAAAGGCGAATTTCTAGAATCGGATAATGAAGAAGGCGATTTTGAGGAAGATAAATTGAAATTATAAAATTAATAAATTAAATTATATTACTTCATTTCCATTCACATTCGTATTGACGACTACATTTTTCAAAATTCAACCAGTTTCCGAAATGTTTCCCTAGTCTAATACATATGATGTATTTTATTATAAACGTAATAAATTCCATTTACACAAAAGTTAATTCTATTTGAATGACGAGTACTAAATTTCTTTACTCTGGTGAAAAAGGCGGAATTGTTGATCGAATATAGGATCAGAATGGAGTTGATTAGACTCTAACGAATTTGTATTAATTCCATTCTGACCCTTTATTTGTGAAACAACTTCGATTTTGATGTGTAAACATCTTAGACCTCGATATGGGGAGTCGCGCCTGGTTCGAATGAAACCACGACTGCATAGTGTAACGCAGGCCTGTGACACACCCGTTGTGTCTTATGGCACAGACCGGAGGCTCGCTTTTCTTCACCCACAGAAAGGAGCCCTTCAGTCTCTCTCTTTGCCCATATCTCTCTCTCCTTCTCCGTCTCTCTCTCTCCTTCTCCATCTATCTCTCTCCTTCTCCATCTCTCCTTCCTTCCTCTCTCTCTCTCTCTCTTGAATTTTAAATTCATATTAAATTCTGTAGAGTTCAATTTAGTACACGATAAAATATACCGGAAAAAAATTGAAATCCGGCATATTTTGCCGGATTAGAATACTTGATCTTATATTATCTTAAAATCGTGGAAAATTATTGTTTTCTGGATATAAGTGATAGAATTTATTAAACTTCTTCAGGAAATATAATTAGCCTAATTATAAATGTAGATGCGTAGTATAAATGCCATACACAATGTGTTCTTTCAGATAAGGGCTCGTGCATAAATTATGTAACACTTTTTGGGGGGAGGAAGGGTCTAGCTTAATGTTACACAATGGTGAAAAACTACAGGGAAAAGAAGAAAAAAGAGTTACATAGGGGGGGGGGGGGGTAAAAATTGTCGGAAAACTGCGTTACGTAATTTATGCACGACCCCTAACTCATATCGGTCCACACCGGTATTTTATAAACAAAGCTTGACTAAGCACGCAAAGGAGAAAATGCGTTTTAGGAAAGGGGCAGTACGTAAATTACGTAACGGATAATCGACCCTCTCCACCCCCCCCCTCCCCCCATGTAACGAACCGTAACAAAATGTTTCTACCCCCCTATTGCTGTACGTAATTTATGGTTTCCAGAAATAATAAGATATGGGACTTGAAACTAGTGGAAATTAGTTGTATTTAAGATAATGCGTGCTGTGTTGGGAGATAATTTCATTTTCAAAATTCTATGATTTTTCTTCGACCAATTTTTTTTCTTTAACCATTAACATTCAAATCCCATTAAAATACATATACAAATCAAAAATTTTGAAATTTATTTCTTTTAAAAAAAAAAGTGACTTTTCTACGATAAGAAATGACTTCTTGATAAAATACTTAAATTTTCTACAAAATAATTAAATTCTCTACAAAACAATTGAATTTTCACAGAAATATTTCAATTTTTAACCTTAAAAGAAAATTCGTAACAAAAAAGTTTAATAGTTGATAGTTCAACCTAGAAGGATGACATGTAATTGAAAAAAGATTAATTTCAAAATCAAAAAGACGAATTTTCAACAAATAAAAAGATTTCTCAGTGATGAAAGAAAAAAAAGTTCACCTGAATTATTGATCCTGAAAGCCAAGAGATGAATTTTCTGTAGAAACATTGAATTTTCAACCAGAAAAATAGGAATTTTCAGCAAAAAAATTAATTTTGAACAAAATAGTCAAATTTTTAACTTAAGAGGTAAAGCTTCATTAAAAACAAATTCAACACAATAGTTCAACTTTTACCCACGCTGTTAAATTTTCAATTTTAAAAAATCAGTTCTCAACTAAATAGTCAAACTTTAACCAAAGAGATGAATTTTTAAATAAAAATATGAATCTTCAACGAAAAAATTATGTTTTAACAAAGTGGTTCAAAAAAAATTTTCAAAAAAAAACAGTTGAAATAAGAAGTAAATTTTCTACAAAGGTATTTGAATTTTCAACCAAAAAGTTGCATTTTTATCAAAAAAGATTAATTTTCTGCTCAGATAGATGAATGTTTTAATAAAAAATATACATTTCAAAAAGTAAATTTTCTACGAAATAGTGAAATTTTCAAGCAAAAAGATTAATTTTTGAACAAAACTGTTGCATTTTCAAACAAATAATAAAATTTACAACTAAAAAGATCATTTTCAGGAAGAAGCAACTGCAAAAAAAGAAATATAAATACAAAGCAAATAAATTACTAAGAAGAATGTTATATCAGGATTACCGCAAAACTTAATTTCAAAAATTCTCTAATTTTTCCTAACCACCTTTTCATTTTCCCTGACCATTAATATTCAAAAACCAGAATATTACATTTGTAACATTTTGAACCTAGAATCTTTTATAAGCGGAATAAAATAATTTCAAATAAAAGTTGAAAATTTTCAAATCTATTCGGTTTGACAGTTATTTATAGTTACATAAATCTCGGACTTTTGTAAGATTTTTTTCCAAATCCCTGACTTTTTCCTGAATTAGAAAAAATTGTTGTTGGCTAGGTTCCTTTTTTCACTCACCAGTTTTCTTTGGTGCGTAAAGTTGAATTCATATTAAATTTCTGTACAATTTCTGCGAGATACTTATTTAATTTGTGAATTTCCGAAAGTTACGTACATGAATAAAGGACCCCCCCCCCCCTTCAGTAACAAATCGTAACAAAATCTTTTGACCCCTCCCTCTCCCTTAAGCTCTTACGTAATTTAAGTACGGTCCCAAATAAAATAGTTTGAAGAATGAATCAATGAATTTTTTAAGTGTTGAAAATTATATCATTTTTGAACAATTTTAACTTAAAAACAGTAACAATTTAGTGATTATAAGTTGTTTCTTGAAAATCTTAAATGAAAAATGTCATTTACAAATGACAAATTAAAAAAAAAAATGAAACAATGAAACGTAAAAATCTATAAATTATTTAATTATAAACAGATTCAGAATCGTCTTATAAAATCAATTTTATTATAATTCTATTGTTAAGAGTCGTACTACAGTTCAATTTGAAAATAAATACTTAATTTATATTTACAGTTTATCAACTTAACATTTTTCTTGTTTTCTGACACATAACCTCCATCTGTCATCAAGATCTCCATTGAATTTTCTATTGTCCGAAATATTTTTGCAAATATCAATTTTTCAGCTAGTTGCAATTAATATAGAATTGTTTGAAATTAATCTAGAATCGTTTGGAATTCATAATAAATTCTTCAGAATTCAATTTAGTACCCGATAAAATATACCGGAAAAGAACATTCAAATCCGGCAAAATATGCCGGATATGTCAATAGAGGGAAAATCTACAGTTTATTATTATTAAAGTATGGTTATTGTTACATTGTTAGATTAGGATTATTGTCCTATTGGAAAATAAATGACCAGAAACTTTTGCACGACATTATATATAAGAGAAAATAGATTTTTCTACTCCCACATGTGCGTGAGTTATTATTTGCTTTATGTAAGATTTCAATTTCAGTCAACGTTTACCGAAGATGTCTTGGGTCATAGCTTAGGACGCACGTGATTTTTTTTTAACAGTATATACTTTATTTTTTGTTTGTTATTCGTTATCAAAATGTAAGTAAAGTTCCGTAGAAACTTTTAAGGATAATGAAGGCAATGTTTTGCTGAAATTTAGACGACATTTTCGAAAGAATGTTTCCGCTACATTGCACAGAAATATTACTGAAAATTAAGAGACAATATTTTGACAATATTTCCCGGACACTTTGCAGACACATGCGGCAAGCCCGATTCGATATTCTCTTGAAATATTGCTGAAATATTTCAGACAAAATTTGCCTGAGTCGGACATTTTCATGTTGCTTGAACGCTGCTGCAATATTCATTTGGAATGTTAGGGTTGCCATTTCTTCACAGAACGAAAGGAGGACATCTGAAATTTCCTAACCTAGCCTTAACTTACTAGCATAGTGAAGACAGGTTTTTTGAATTTCAAATATTGCAAACCACGAACGTTCAATAGAATGATTTTATTTTTACAAATTAGGTTACTCGATACCCGGTAAGACCAAAACACGACTCCAGTAGTTCTATCTCTCACTATAACATCGTGAAAGATAAAAAAAAAAAAGAAAAACATGCCATTTTTGTCAGAAAGGAGGACATTTTCGAAGAAGGGAGGACTCGGGAGAACAAGGTGGTAAAGGAGGACATGTCGTCCCGAAGGAGGACGTTTGGTAACCCTAGGAATGTTTCAATGTTGCCAATGTTTCAATTAAATATTGCAGCAATATGTCTGCAACATTGCGTATTATGTGTGTTAAGTATTTGTAATAAATAGGTCGTTTTCTAAGCATAAGCTAACTAATTTTTCCCCGTTATAGTTTTTTCTTGTTGGATCCCCAGAATTTTTTAGCACTACGGAGAGAGTCACAATTGGTTGACGTTTTATGCTCATTTGTTGTATCTTGCATACGTTTGCCGTAAAATTGAATTTTCGGATTTTCGATTATTTTTTGTGCAATAAAAATGTCAATTATCGATTTTTCAAGAAAATTCGAAAAGTCGTTACGATAATCTTGTAGGGCGTGCAAAAAGAAACACTGTAACACTGAAAATGCTGTAACTCTGAAAATTCTCATTTTATCGAAGAATGTCATGAGAATAAATTGTGTGAATTTCCGAGAACTATGAACAGACGCACATATAATTTTCAAATTTTAGAAAAAATGGTCTAAAAAATTTTCAAAATGCTCTCACTTCCGGAATTTTTATCCAAAATGGCTGGCTAACTAACTCGACCTTTAATTTAGGAGACTAAAAGAGTATACCAACAGACAATCGAATCGATCAATTCTTTCGAAAGTTATCGTGCTAACAAACTAAAAATCTACAGACTAACAGACAGACACATTCGTAAAAAGCTGTTTTTAGGGTTCAGGGGGTCTCAAAACGTGGACATTTGACAAAAACCAAGGGGGTCAAATTTTACACAAATCTAATACCTTCTCTACACGGAGAAAAAAATATGACTATAATAGTAAGAACACTAGTCATGCTTCTGTCGCAGGTTTCATTCAACACATTTGAAGCCGTTATTCCTCGCGAAAATAGCGCGAACTTCGCCTTGCTATATTTGTAAAGAACTCACTCTACTCTAGTATGAGTATTCTTACAAGAGATATTAGGCCACGCCTACTTACCAACCTAGCTTCACAGCAAGCACCGGTACGCGTGGCCTAACATCGCTTTTGTAAGAGTACTCATACTGTACAAGGATGGGTTTTCTTACAACCGTGGTAAGGCAAAGTTCCTTTATGGTATGAGCCATTTAACGCTAAAATTGTCTGACCTGATGCCAATATTGGTAGGAATTCATACCAATGTCGCACATGAAGTTCCGTGCTGTTATATTAAGAGCACAGCCTATTATAACAGTGCGATTTTTTTCTCTGTGTAGATGAGAATGTAAAAATATATTATTTTGACTAACGTTCTTCACTTGTTCCCAATCAGCTGTTACAGTTAGGTAAAGTTCACTGTATTTTTGCGTATATTTTGCTTCCTTAAGACACAACGTTTAATGCACGGCTCTTATACTACTATAACCTATAATGCAAATCTTTACAAGATTCTACTAACTTGAAAGTTTCATATGAGACCTCCAAAATGTTTTTTATCACATTGTTTCTAATAATGTTTTTCTCTTTACGAATACTCTATCAAATAAAAGATTCGATAACAGGTTTTTTCCAAGTATAATTGTACATGGTACGGATCCATCCAAATATTACGCATTGTTTTAAACATTTGACTCGGAATATGTATACAGTACGATATTAAATTAAATTTAAATTGCTTCGGATTCCTAACTTTTCAAGTAAAAATTTCTACCATAATAGATGAATTTTCAATTTAAAAAGATCATTTGTCAACAAAGAATTGATAGGTTAAATTTTCAGTTCAAAAAATTAGTGTTCAACGAAAGAGATCAATTTTCAGACAAAATGATGGAATGTTGAATTGGAATAAATACATTTTAAGTTTAAAGCAAATTTTTAACCAAAAAAACTAATTTAAAAAAATCTTCACATATTCAAACATTGCGATGAATTTTTAACTGAAATTATTAATCTTCAACTGGAATAGTTGAATTTCAAACCACAAAGATTAAGTTTCAACTAAAATGATGAATCCTTAACTAGAATAATCCAAGTTTCAACCAAAATTGATTTTTTCATATTTAAAAAATTTGAACTTCAGGTCAGTTCATTTACGATTTTTAGACATACTTCAATATTTTAATCGAACATTAAGTAACATATATGAACCATATTAACATGAATTATTATAATTTCTCGATTTGAAAATAAAAATGAATTTGAAGCATATAAGATAAGCGCGCGTATTACGACCAATGACGTGGCTTTCACCTTCCAACGCGACGCTTGCGCAGTTGAAAAACTCGCGGTCTATGAGGTTCATTGTGAAAAACTAATCTCAGGTGGCAGCACCGAGCCGAGTACTGGACCCTCTGTCAATGAGATACGAATTTCAAGAAAAGAAATTTTGTAAATAAGTATAAAGTGCCATTTATACCTTATATATATATAAGAAAATATATTTCTAGAACTTTTTTATCAATATTTATCACATCGCATTCGTAAAAGGTTGATAAATCCTTTTCTGACTGCTAGGAGATATGAACGGATGGGTCGGTGTCCAACGTCAGGATACAGATACAGAAAGGGTGCTAGGTAATTTTGGAGATCCAACAAGAAAAAATTATAACGGGGAAAAGCTAGTTAGTTTATGCTTAGAAAAGGGCCTATTTATTACAAATACTTGGTTTAGACATAAAATGATCCACATGTACACCTGGCATAAAGGAAATAGCCACAGCATAATTGACTTTGTTATTGCGGATGAAAGATTAAGAGAACTAGTTAAAGATACAAGAGTCATGAGGGGTTCCGAATGCAATTCTGATCATTACCTTTTAGTCTGCAAAATAAACTTAGGGCGGGGATGGAGAACAAAGAAAACAAAGAAAACGAAACAAACACGAATAAAAATTGAAAATTTACAGAGACAAGAAGTGCAAACAGAGTTTAAAAAGAGGTTAACTGAAAGCATAGATAGGGCAACGTGGGAAGCGCTTATAAGCAATAAAGATATAGAGGGCGCGTGGACTTTATTACGGGATGTCATTGTCAAAACTGCGACCGAAGTATGTGGTACAGCGGTTGTAGGAAGAAAGTCTGGCGATGCGTGGTGGAACGATGTAATTGCGGCAGCCCAAAAAGAAAAGAAAGAAGCGCACAATAAAACGCTGAACATGACAGGTCTTAGCGATGAGGAGAGAACTAGACTTAAAAATGATTACAGACACAAAAATAGGAAAGTTAAACGACTAGTCAAAGAGAGTAAGGAGAAAATCAGAACAGAAGAAGAGAATAAAATAATAAACTACTTTGAAGGAATTATGAAACTATTATATAAACAGTTGAAGGAAAGTAAAAGTACAGAGTTTGCTAGCATGAGAAACAGCAAAGGCGAAATGCTATATGATATAGACGGAATAGTAGACGCTTTGAAAGAGTCTTTCAAAGAACTATTGGGAGGTGAAAATATCGGACAACAAAACTGCGACATAGAAGATAATGCATTAGAAAACCCAATTGAAAAAGTCTGTGTCACTGAGGTCAGAGATATAATTAAGAACTTGAAAAACGGTAAGGCTGCGGGTATAGACAATATTAGCGCTGAAATGCTTAAATACGGTGGCGAGTACATACCTCACAGGTTGTGCGAATTAATAAATTTATGTATCGAAACGGGAAAAGTCCCAGACGATTGGAGAAAAGCGATTATCGTACCAATATACAAAAGAAAAGGAGATAAAAGCAACTGCAGTAATTACAGAGGTATCAGCCTACTAAGTACAGTAAGTAAAATATACTCAAAATACTTATCCGTAGGGTAATGCGAATTACAGAAGAGAAAATATGGGAAGTCCAAAGTGGATTTATGCCAGGAAGATCATGTACGGATCAGATATTTAGCCTAAGACAGGTCGCAGAACAAAGTTTGAGAGTAGGAAAGAAAGTCTTCTGTGCATTTATCGATCTAGAAAAAGCATTCGACACGGTAAATAGAAGTAAACTTTGGGAAGTCCTTAAAGAGTATGGAGTGAATGGAGGGCTCCTACAAGCAATAAAAACAATATACACGGAAAGAAATACGTTGTAATATTTGCCAAGAATACTAGAGGTTTTTACTATTTTAAATAGTAAAATGGTGACACATGGAAGTTTGTAGTAAATTTTATTATTTTGTACATGTACTTTTGACCATGATCGAAAAGCATGTTATGCTTTCCTTAGCGGTAATACGTACTGTGCCACATGGTAATTTCAATCATTTTGAATAAGAGTCCCTACTCCTACAGATAGGTGCATTAACAGTGTAAGAAAGCTGTTTGTACCTGACTACATAGTAAATTCAACCTCTTCCAAATAGTAAATGTGACGTCACTTTATACCTGCCAGTACCGTAAATAATAGGCTTCCGCACTACGCCACATAGTAAACTTAACTACTTTCAACTAGTAAGTATGATGCTGCAAGATAGCAGCAAATGCCACAAAGAGTAGCTTTTCTTATCATGATACATAGTAAATTTAACCTTTTCAAACTAGTAAGTTATATCGCTGCAATATATCTACAACTGCTTTGAAGTATAGTTTTCCGAACCACGTCACATGGTAATATTAACTATTTCAAATATGCATTAGTACACTGCAACACAGTTAAATATGCTACAGGAAAAAGTATTTACCATCATGCTACTGTATTTCACATGGTAATTTCTACTTTTTTAAATATTAAAAAATATTATTTTTAAATGGTTATAAATATCATGCTGTACACATAGGCCGAGAAAAATTTTGAATACCAAATTATTATTCACATTCATTTATTTAACATTTGAATAATATAATATTTACTTATACATCAACTTTAAAAGTACATTAACTAACGTTAAATACTGTATATACATGTAAAATTAACGCCAAAAGTCTTCGCACGAGACATTTCTTACACTTTAAAATTATATTATATCCACTTCTTTGTTATGTAGTTACACCCATTAGCTACTCTTTTCATGTGCGTAATCGTGCCCCTTTTAAACTCTTTCCAAATTAAACACTTCCATTCCTTATTAGAATCGTCAAAGACTCTAAAAGCTTGGTAGTGCTCGTCGTAGTGAACGTCTTTTAATTCTTCCGTTATAAGTATAACTTTGTGAACTTCATTTAGAATGCAATATCGGACTACAAAAAACTTTGGACCACTTTTAGATGGAATCATGACTACAACAAGCGCCTTTACACATTGACCGTTGTATTTAATCCAATTAGTCATAGTTACATATCCTTCTAATACAATGGATAGTAAACATGACCGAAAGGATTTGAAGAATGGAATTGATGTAATGACGTGTTTTTTTGCAGGGCCATTTAAAAACGGGACATAGGTGGAAGCATTACAGGCAAATCGGTGATTTAATTTTAATTGATGCCTGATTGCTATCGTGTGACACACATTTATTCTGCAAATTGCGACTACAGAAGCAACTTTTCCCTCTCGATGCTTGCTTTCATACCGGAAAGAGGACAATTGACTCAAGGGACCCATGTAGTATATAATGCGCTCATAATGTATTAAAAAATGATGCTTTGGTGTCATACGACCAGGAAATAGTTCGCTGAGTAAAATCAGGTAATCTGTTATCAAACTTCCTAATAACTTGTGCAAACCACGCTGATGACTTTTAGCTGACAAAATGTCTACAATGTCTTTAAGCAAAATTATTAAGCACCAATTCTTCTCGTCGTGTGGTACCAAATCCCCTATAATCATACCAAGATTCCTAATAAGAGTTAGCATTTCAGATGCGCTCATGGATAAAGATTCATCCTTTAAATGTTGTTCGGTAATTTGAGGAGGCTTATTTCGAATATCATTTGGGCCATAATGGAAACCGACAATTCTCCTATTTAAGTTCTCTAAAGTAAATAATTTATGATGTCGAATGTAATTAGACAAAACTTGAGCTATATCACGCGGAGCAGTTCCCTCGAGTACATCATGCATCCAGTCAACAGCAATATTTTTCGTAACGTGAAAATCTTCTATACGACTGGTATGAAAAATACACTCTTCCTTGATACCAGTTAATGACAAGTTATTTTTTGTCAAACCAGTTTGATAGTTCGTCTCATCTCGAAGAATACAAGACTCTTCAGAGAAAGTGGAATTAATATTATCTCTGTGAATTATGCAAAATCTACAGGGGTGATTGCATCGGAAGCATTCTGACAAACCTAGTACAGAGTGAACTCCTAGATTATCACCCAATACCAACGCCAAGGAAAAAAAGATTGTTTTTTCGCCTGTGGGATGATCGAAGGTAATTCCTACTTTCTCTAAAATCTCTAGTTCCTCTATGATTCTTTTAAATACAATTCTGTTTTTAAACACTTTTCGATCCAGTGTATTGAAAAGACCAATTAGAAATATGTTTTCTAATTTCGATTGGTATTCAGGAGGCAAGCAAGGAATGGAAATATATACTGAACCACATTTTGCCAAGCCTGCATGACTACCTAGCGGATTGTTGGTTTCATAATCATCGAAGAAAAGAAATATGGGTAAAACGATTTTACTACCGAAATGTTGCATTTTTTCTTTCCAAAATTCTCCCTGAACAAAATTAGAAATAATTGATGAATCCGAGTGTAGTACATCTAGATAGGCCATGGTCTTGTCAAAGATGTGAGGAAGTTGAAAAAATCGGCACAAAACACGGTGGAGTGATACGAAGGCAGCGTAAACCGGAACTTGATCCAGAACTTGTACCCCGTTCTGTTCCCTAAATTCATCCCTTTCCCCAAGCTTTTCATGTTCAGGGGGAATGTAGTTTCCAGAATTTTTAAAATGTTTAAAGCGTAAATATTCAGAATGCAATCCGTCAAATGGGTTTTTTAAATTTGAAAACATAGATTTAATATTCAAGATGTTTTGCTCAGATTCACCCAATTCTTGAAAGCGATTTATTATATGGGCTTCAAATAAATTAATAGCTCTGCCGTTCGTTAAAGCCAAACAATGTTGCATGATATTTTGGACTCTTTTCCTAGCTATGTCACTGTAGCTATACAGGGACGAAAAAAAAAGAGAAACATCTGACTTTAAATGACTTATGTAAGCCCCCCAAGGATTCCTCAAAGTTTCCCAAGAATAAATTTCTGATGAATTTACCGACAAATTTGTTGAAAACTCATCAATGTCATCAAAAATATCATCCTCTGTTTCATTACAGTCAATGTTTAGATCTACGAACGAACTATCATCTGCATCGTTTGCAAAACTTAAAATAGGACATAAATCTTCACTTACATCTTCGAAATTCGTTTGCAGTATGCCCTCAGATTGCAAAGAAGAAGAGGTAGAAGAACCAGGGAGAATAGTAACATTTTTTTTAACATCATTATGTTTTTTTTGGCGATGCTTCATGAAAGAATTGTAAGTGGAGTAAACACGATCGCATACTCCCGCACATTTGAATGCATTCGAGTTAATGTGCGTTAATCGAATGTGCCGCAACAATTCTTTGTTACTGGCTATTTGCGCGTTACAGAATGAACACGTATTCATTTTCTTTCCGGGAACTTATGAAATGAAAACTAAAAAATTTCTTCGCATCAGAATTATTTAATATTTTCTTCAGTTTTCCCTATTTATAATTTTCGGCATACCCTCTTCAATTTCGCCTATCAAAATATCTAACTGTACTCCTGCCTTTTCGTCTACGTCGATTTTATAAACTAATTTTTGAAATATCAGCCAGACCCCATACGCTGAAATTGGGTACTGGATATCTACCGCGTAAAATATTTTAAAAGCTACATCGACGGCATCAGTCGGTGATTTCACGCGATACCTCTTGTTGTCCACAACCACGTAAACAGCTTCCAACTTCAGGATAGGTCCGACGAAGACGATAACGGGCTGAAGCCGATGTCCTTCTTCATAGAGCCTCGTCCTCTTACTTTCAAGGACCTCATCTACCGTCGAGGCATTCTGCAAAATAAACCAGTTCATTGTAGTATATTGTATATTATATTATGTCAAATGATAAATCGGAATAATAAAAATTATAACAAGTCAGAAAAATAAAAATAAGAGCAAATCGCTATTCGGTCAAATGATCTTAGGTAGAGTAAATTTTAAGGAAAATAGAATTTTGGGAATATTCATGCTCCTCAAAATTTTTAGAATTGAATAATAAGTTTACCTGGACATGTAAAATGAAACCTTCCTGGATTTCTTGATTGGAAAATTTTCTGTTCTTTTCTGGAACTGGAACGGCTACAGCAATACCCGCATTCGATTTTCGTTTTTTTTGGTGCTTTCCGTATTTCATCTGCGTGGATTTTATCATCTTTGGCAGCAGAAATAAAGCCACTGCATCTTGACAATCTGCCGAAAAAATATTTCTTAGTAAATGCTACAAATAATATATTATACACCTAGGGGGAGAAAAAGTTCCTCTCCCCCTTGGCGCATACGATATTTTTTATAAAAAATGGATGATTTCAGAAATTTTTCGAAATACAGTCATAATTTCAGTCCATATTAGATTTTGAATAAAAAAAGCATGAAATTTATGCTAACTCATTCCTAATTATCAAAAATTGAATAAAAAATGGCTGGAAATTTTTGGTAATTTACGGTAATTTTACCAGTAAATATGATAATTCAAGATAAATTACCCAATATTAATTTGTAAAAATTTCCATACATTTCCGGAAATTTATGAAAATTTTTGATAATTTATGGTAATTTTACAGGTAAGTATGGTAAATCCATAAATTACGCAATACTCAATTTTAAAAATTTCTATACATTTCCGGAAATTTATGAAAATTTTCTGTCATGTATGATAATTTTACAGGTAAATATGGTAACTTACCATAAATTACCCAGTATTTATTTTTTAAATTTCCATTAATTTCTTAAATTTATGAAAATTGTTGGCAATTTATGGTAATTTTATCATATATACATAGTAACTTTCCATTATTAACCGCAAAATTCTGTTATCTGCAACCAAAATTTCCGCACAGTTTTTATGGTGAGTGGGCTGATAATCGTAAAATGCGAGCTCAGAGATGTTTAATTTTCATTATTCACCTCTGACGTCACTTTTCAATCCCTAGGGAGTAAAAAGTGGAGCTTTAGCCCCGCCTCATAGGCGTCGAAAAGGGGTGAAATCATACATGTGTCATAAAGAATAAAAATAAACGCATAGTTTATTGTACTTGCCTATTGGCAATTCATCGACACCACGCACGAGAACTTGCTCATCCACTGAGTTTGGTTTTCTAGAATTTTGCAACAATTGCAGAATGCGATTGCACATCGGTCTCCAAACTTCTTCCAAATTCGTCACCTTTCCTGGATGTATCTGGTTGAAATCGGACAGCAACTGTTATAAAGAGAAGAGGGTTAATTCTAATAATTTTAACATTGTGTGTGAGTGCGTGAATGTAAAAAATATCGTACCAATTCGTATCCGTTGTTCAAAGATAAGGAAGCATATTTTGACATGTAATCCGAAACTGGGAGATTTTCGAAGAACAATTTTTCTTTACGAATAGAAAATGTCTGACGCCAATAAACTGCAACTTCATCCCATGGATTCAGTTTGTTGTCCTCTAACTCCTTTAACTTTCTTAACACATCTTCTGTATTTACTGTAAAAAAAAATCACATAAACTTATGTAATCTACAGATATAAAATTACGTGACAATATTTTAACAAGTACTAATTTTTTCGCGGTTTATACTTACGAGTTTCTGTACACTTCGGTACTTCATATTGAGCCTTTTTTTTGGAATGAGCATTCCATTTGAACGCATAACTTTTTTCACGTTGTTGAATGCATTCCATAGTTTTCCCGACGCATTTAAACTGATTCCATTCGAATTCTTGTGCGGAATAAAGTAAACATCCACCTTTTCATGGAATATCTCACTTATTTCGGTCGACAACTGTATTAATTTTTCAGTTTTTATTCTGAAATATAAAAAAACTGAGTAATGTTTGGAAAAAAGATTTTAAAATGGCATTACCAAAAATTTCATTAAATCTTACTTGAACTCTTCTAAGGGAAGACCAAATCTTGCAATGCAATTGTCCCGTTCTCTAATAATAATCTTCCTCGTCAATTCATTCCTATTGGAGCTTGTTAACAACTTATTGTTTAGATATTGCTTCAATATAATTTGGCAATCGCCATCCCTGTTTATAAAATCGCGTAAACTCTGAAAAGATAATTTCAATTAAATAGAAATATTCCTAAAATATAAGATTTTTGACAGTGCGCAAAGTCTTACCTCATTAGGAGCCACACTTTGTAAAGGGCTTCGCGGTTCTACTTGCAAGTGTAAATTCCTTGGTCTATGTTGCCTAACCACATTAGGAGTTTCGAAAACATTATCTATATTCAGAATTGAGTTCGAAGTTTCGTTTTCATTTGCCTGTCCGCTCGAAGGTGTCACATTCCCATTTTCTACTGCAGATTCAACTGCATCAGGGTTCAAATTGTAATTCACGCTTGACGTGGAGGGTCCAGCATGATGGAAAGGGACAGGATAAGCACTTGCTAGAAATTTTCAATGGATTTTAAACCTTCAAACTTAAACTCAAAATGTCGGAAATATGTCTCTAATTTGAGATGTTAGGAAACAAACTATTGCTATTTTAGCTTATTAACATTTGAGGCCAAAAAGTTGCAAATTTTTCCCTATAGTATAACTTTCAGTCAAAAATATATCCTTTTTATCACTTTACGAGTTTTCATTTTTACTTGCACACCAAACGGGCATATTATAAAATCCTGCAGAAAATTAAATTACCTGCATTTCTATGAGATTGATCCTCTCCGTTTAGCAGTATTTGACTTTGTTGATAAAGATATAACGATTCACTATTCTGTAATTAAAAAAAAAATTCTTAACCAGGCAGATTTAATCTAAGGAATATATTCTCTACATAGTTGTCTACAGTACCGTTCAGCTTTATAGAGACGGCACTTTATAATTTCCACCAAAAGGTTCATAATTTTTATAATAAGAGGTAAAAATTTTCTGTCCAATTGTCAGAAAACGTATAATAAAATCTACAAAAAGCTTGAAAGTTCCACACTTTTTTACTTTTTTAATACTTTTTTCAGCAAAAACTACTTTTTTGCTACTTTTTTCCAGTAAAGAGATATGAATTTTACAAAAATGAATTTGCAAGTAAGTAGTAAAATTTTCAAACAATTTTTAAATCAAAATAATTTCCAAACTTCCATCCTTCAATCTTTCAGGAAGACGATTGATTTTCTATCAAAACAGGACCACTTTCCTCAAAATACATGAATTTTCGAAAAAAACATATTTCTAAATTTATCTTTTCCAGCTGAAAAGTCAAGTATTTTGTAGAAAATTCGTCTCTTGTGGTAGGAAATGAATTTGAGATTTAATTTTCATGAAAAGAAAAGGAATTTTTACCAAATAGTTCAATTTTCGACCAAAGGTGTGAATTCTTAAGAAACAAGTTGATTTCCAACATAATAATTGATTTTTTTACCAAATTGTTGAGTTTTCAAGTCAAAAAGATGAATTTTCTACAAAAAAAGTGGAATTCACGACTCACAAATATATGACTTTTCAACTAATATGATAAATCTTCAACCAAAAAAAAAAGATTAATTTTTTTAAATCAGATCTTGATTTTTCCCAACTGAAAAAAAAATTCTCAACGAAATGTATAATAGCCGATATATCAACAAACAAAGACGAATTTTCAACCAATTAGTTCAATCCTCAACCAAAACAATTTAATTTCCAACCAAGCAGTCGCATTTTCAACCGAAAAGGATCAATCTCCCAGAAAGATGATTGATTTCCTATTAAAAAAGACGACTTCCCTCAAAATACATGAATTTTCAACTAAAAACTATTTCTAAATTTATCTTTTACAGATGAAAAGTCGAGTACTTTGTAGAAAATTCGTCTTTTCTGGTAGGAAATGAATTTGAGGTTTAATTTTTAAGAAAAAAAAACAAATTTTCACCAAATATTCCCATTTTCAACCAAAGGTGTGAATTCTTAAGAAACAAGTAAATTTCCAAAATAATAATCGATTTTTTTTACCAAATTGTTGAGTTTTCAAGTCAAAA
>CAKNXH010053142.1:0-23097 GCA_932178445.1 Andricus quercusramuli | reverse complement strand
ATTGTACCCATATTCAGCAGAAACCCTTGGTACGGGGACCCTCTATCCGCAACCCGAGGACGCGTTCGGTGGCTTTGTCATAAGCCCTTCGGTTCTATTCCAAGGGAATCGAAACCGAAACCTTTTTACTTATATATATATATATATATATATATATATATATATATATATATATATCATATTATGTTATATTGTATTATATTATATTGTATTGTATTATATTATGTTGTATTGTATTATATTATATTGTATTATATTGCATTGTATTATATTGTACTGTATTGTATTTACTGTATTGTATTATATTGTACTGTATTGTATTGTACTGTACTTATTGTATTGTATTATATTGTACTGTATTGTATTGTACTGTATTGTATAAATTAAATAAAATAATTAAAATTGTAACGTTCAAATCGTAGATATTTTGATTTTGTAATTGCTCGTTTTACATGAAGATACGAATATTAATATTAATTAAATAATGATTGTTTCTAAGTTTGACACGTAATGGATAAAAATTAAAACATGGTAGACTGCAACAATATTTTACAAAAACTTGAAATTTCATTAAATTAAACGTTTTCATTTCTTTAAGTACTGAAGATTTAAATTTTTGAAAATTTCAATATTTGATTTTAAAATATGTAAATTGTTCAATTTTAAATGGATTAAGAGTCAGTGAAAATTGTATAATTGAAACTCCGGACTCGACTTGTATCCCTATCATTCACCGCCACCAAACAAATACAAATCACTCGGCAATCAACCATAGACGTAAGAACACATAGACTCAGCGTGAGTGGCTCGTGATGTCACTCTCAATCTTTAAGGGGGGAACGTACATAGCCGGCACAAAGCCGCAAATTCTTAGCCACCATAATCCAGCTGGTTTTCCCCTTTTAGACTGGAGCCACCTCCCCCCATGCGATGAGTTCTTACGACCATATCGTCAGCTATCATCAAACATCAATGCGCACATGAATAGTGCACATGCCTTGGCTTCATAATACGCAGCTCTGTTCTTAACCTAAAAATGATTCTAGACCGCACTTTGGTGCACATCCGCTGATCTCGATTCTAATATCGATTCTAATCTCGGTTCTAAAGCATAGGCGGCGAATTCAAATCCAACCAATAGGTGAAGAGAGAATCGGCTTCAGTTTTCGAGATATAATCGCAACCTCTCTTTTATGATAGGAGTACTACTATTACTACTATTACTACTGCCTATTTTCGTATCCATCAATTTTTAAGAGTTCTATGGCACTAATAGAGATATCGTCACGTTTCCGTTACAAGTATTTTCACTTAGAAATGCTTTAGTACACGTCAGCAACTCACGTTAGTACAGCTTAGGTGCACGTGTAATACGGACTTTAAACGCGTTTTTCTCAGAACACGTTTTTTGAAATCGGCACGTAGCATAACTCAAACAATTTTCAATATTTTTAATCGGGGTTTTTCCTACATCATTATAATAGTATTCCAAAGAGAAAAACGTAGCCGATTTTTTATAAATTAATTTAAACAATTAAGTGCTGTTTTTTTGGGTCGAAAAACGAGTTTTTTTTTTCAAATGCTTGCCAATTACACAAAAATCAATATTTTTTAAATCGGCCACGTGTTTCTCTAGCTATTCTTATGCAGATAAAGAAAAATTTTTTTATTTTGTTCCAAATTAAATTTTGCACCCTGTGTGCTGCGTGTCGCGGAGCTCCTTAAAAAAAAAACACGCATTAAAAAAATGTCACCAGTGCCGCCATTTTGAAAAAATTTTAATTAAAAATTTGTAATTTTTCACTCCAATATATGAATAATAACTTCCCAAAACATTATAATTGAATTCCCTTTCCTTCCATCAAAAAAAAATTCTTGAAAAAACGTGTTTTTTTTTGCCGTTTACAGTCGTGTTACCCCTTAACAAATGTATGCCTCGAAGCTATCGATTTTCTATCAGAAGAAAAAAGATATATTTAATCTGCATGGCTTTTATTAGTCAATAATTATTATTTGGAAGGTTCGAAGTTTTTACTCAAAAAATAGTTATTTATTTTCTAATTCATTAATCAAATTTTAAAAAAATATTCTTTTTCTCTTTAGCAGTTCAAATGCTAAAATTAAAAGAAATTCACAATTAAAATTATAAACATTATCTTCTCTAATACGCAATATTGGACTTCGTATAATGGATTTCTTCAACATTTTTTATGTTTTTCGAACTTTTTTATATTGCCATACATGTATTTTAAACGACCTAAGTATCCTGCAATTGGAACGATTGGAATCAACCATGGAAGAGCTCTGCGTCGATGGAGAGGGGGGCCAATGTTTGGGAGCCAAGTGCTCTGCATCCACTCGTCATTCGTCATGCTTCCTAACTTGGACGCCAGGATTGATTATAAGTTACAAGGTGGAGTCGATCATGTTGGTTTACAAAATCAAAGGGAGTGAGTGAGAGAAGTAGAACAGTCTACTCCTTCTCTCGCAATACCGGTTTAACAATACAAGATGGTTGACCGCCCCGCTCGTTATTTCGCCGCCGCTACGACATGCTTAGTCCCCTCCTATTCTTATGTCCATGTGTTAAGCCGCTCCGCACCAAATCCTAGTGCTCCGAATTATGCTCCCCAATCGCACTGCACATGCGTCACAACAGCCTCCTTGGGTATTTTTCGCGCGCTTATTTGAAATGATTAAATATGTCAATCAATTGTTTACAATATATAATAATTTATTCGCAAGAAGTAAAAATAATTAATTAACCTTGAACTCTAAAAGAGTGTTTTGTTATCTGAAAATTAGATTAATTAATTCTACAATGATTAGTAAGTATACAAAATAGATTTAAATATTTATTCACTTCAAAAAAGAGCGTCATTTACAGCCAATGCGACTGCTGATGCGACGCATACACTATCGAATCTCAACCCGACTAACCAGACGCCGTTTGGGTTGAGGTCCCGCAAATCTTCGGCTGACCAATAAGGGCAAGGTGCCACAGTGAATACCTCCTCTTTATCACCAACGACAATTTCGTTCAAATGCATCCTCTAATTAGTTCATTGTGTCGCGGGGAGATCGAGGGAAGCTCCTAGGTCAGATACTCTGTCTGAGCCAGGAATTGGGTCAACGATCTTTGGGCATCTGTCGGTGCAAGGGGCACCATGAATGTCTTAGCGAGTTCTCTACCGTGAAGCAATTTTACGATGCGCGACCACTTTTAGTACTTTCGAATTTTCACCAGGAAATGTCTGCAGCAGCTTTGCTGGTTAAATTCGAGAAATCGAATAGGGCTCGTGCATACCCACCCTTGCCGCTTGGCGTCAAACCTCCTGATCGACATTAGTTAATCACAATCAAAACCATTTTCAAATATTTTAGTGTTCTTCACCATGTTTTTTTCTTAAGAAAAAAACAGCTCCTGCTTTTTTTCGTTTCTAAGTTGTATAAGTCATATAATATTGAACGTCTTGCGGATATTTAAAAGATTGTTTGTTATATAAATAAAACAAAAAATAGGGTGTAATTATTTTCTTAAAATGTATATGTCTAAATTGTAAATACAATTTAGACAAATTATATTTAATTTTTAAATGAGCACCCGAGTAATGATACAATTTAAAACTTTTTAAAAGTTATTCAATACTAACATTTAAAAAGAAAGGAAAAATTTTTAATACCATCTCTGAAGAACAGATATATTAAGAAGTGATAAACTTCCATTTAAAGAAAATAATTTTATTTGTATTAAAGTATTCAGTACGTGTACGTCCAAACGAAAAGGGATTTCGCGTGAGTGTGCCATTTTCACCTTTGCTCTATCTTTTGACACCATTCTCGTGTTCAAAAATAAAACGGAAGTTTTGTCTTAGAATTGAGGGAATTTATCATCTATATAAATTCCCGATATCCAGTATGTCCCTATACGTAAGTCTATACCGACAACATGAGCCCTTTTAGTTTTTATGTACATATATAAATTTTTTTTTACCTAGTTGGTGTCCACCTGTCGCTACGTGGATAGTAAATAACTGTGGCAATAGTAATTGCTATAAAAACTGATAACGCCCAACCATTTGTCAAAAAGTAATAGTCAGTTGTATCTACTAAAGGTACTAATGGAATCATTAATGCAATTGCTAATATGAGTCCAACTATTAAATCCAGTACAGTATGCATCCCGAGGTATAATCGACTCGTGCATATTAATGCACACCTGCAAAATATAATGTCAATGTAGTTAAATCACACGTACCACCAGTCAGAGTAATTATGTGTTTATGTTTTTCCCAAATGCCAGAAATTATGTCAACCTTTTTTAAAACCATTGAAGTGCCTTGCAGAATATATTTGCAAGATGTATGGGAAGTACTATTGAGAGTATGTCTGCAATTTGAAAAATATCTAAACCTTTTCTGTTTCTTAATTTCAAGTGGGTAATTATGGGATAAGTTTTGTTTGTACCTTAAAATTGTAAGCCATTTTTTCGCAGGTTAAAATCTTATGAAAATTTTTTGTTGGGTTCTGGAGTGATTTTTTAAACAAATAATATATTTGATCAAAAGTTTGTCATTAGGATAATCGCGTAATCTCATCGGAAGCGGGTGCCATTCTATAAATTTGCACCCGCTCCTGGCGAAATCGCTGTCACGTTTCAGCTCTAACTATGTCTCACGACCGTGAAATAGGTGGTTACAGTCTGCGATGGACTCAATACGACGATCCTTCAAAAGTCTCGTGCACCCTGAGGACACGGAGCGACCCAAGGATGTCCGCCTTCTGTATTCCCCCGCAGGCGTCTCAGCATTTACTTGACACGCACGGATGCTTTTAAGGATATTAACCAGTAAAAGCTTCGTATCTCCAAGAGCACCGATGATCAGGACGACTAGCTGAACAGAATATTCTGGTTAGCCGTCACAACTCTCTTATAAGGTTTTTATAACTACCTAGGTCGGCCGGTGCTGAAAATTCAATAACGAACGTGGCATATGAAGTTCCAGTATGTTCGGCACTTCTCATTTTAGACAAATTACTCTATTTCCCTCCGAGCGTTTGGCAGAGTGGTATCAGGGCTAATGCCGTAAGAATGACAGAGATGATAATGAAGCGCTCTTAGTGCCGCATCGTGCGTTTAGATGTACGTCGTTCCCGCATGCGTTGGACGAATAGATATAATGTGTCCTAGATGCTCGGGTTGTGCGCGATACGCTCTGCAGCTATCATCGGGAATTTCCTGGCTCAAAATGTGGCGACGGTATGCTTAAGTGGAAATGACACCGTCTTGAAACGTTAAAATGAATCCCTGCGTGCCCGACGTCAATCCGGGTGATTTGAGGAAAGCAAACGTTAGCTCATAGGACATCCACTAATCCTTCACATTTATGTGGAAGATGCCGTGCATCCTCTTCTCGAGGAGCTTTTCCCAGAAGTTTTTCTCCTGTGGTTTCTTGATCCGGGCATGCAGGAGTGAGTACTCGAGATGGATAATGTGTTTGATGCATTTTCTCATCCCTGATATTGAAGTCAAGGCCAAATGTTTCACCAGCCTTCTCCACTCCGTTGCCCACTTCTTCGTGTTTTCTGACAATTTTAAGAAGAGGGTCTCGTCCAGTTGCCACTATATGTACTGTAAACAGAATGATTCTGTGAAGAGAACTTTCGAGATTCAGTATTTTGCGACCATCTTGACGGTGAGAGATGTAAGGTCGTGGAACAAATAACATAAGGTGCATGCTTTTGTTCACGTTCATAACTTTTTGTGACCCGATGTCGAGGGATTTGTGCTCGTCCTCCGTAAATGGAACCATTTGCAAATGAATAGAGTACTACCAGGGCGGCAAGCATGTTCGTTGCAGATACTTTTCTCTCGGCCGACAGTTCGGAGGACCAAATCAGTCGGATAAGACCTTTTTATCTACATCGTAGACCATTCTTTATAGATGTTAGTTCTTGAATGCGACTCTGCAGCACGCCCAGATATATATAGGTCTATCCAGCGCCAAGGTGTCGTAAAGCGCTTCTTTCGACGAGCTCAGGATCTTCGGAGATCCCATTATATCCGGGTTTGCGCTGAATTACCCTTGGTACTTAAATCTTGGTAAGTAAATCTGGGTTTCTATGCCCCTTACTATGTGTGGATGAACCTTTGATCTTTCAAACAGACAGATGATAAGTCTGTGGGAGGTTGAATCGAAATATTTCCAGCAGTCAATCCAGGCCATCGATAGACAGCGCTGATAGGATGCTGCGTCTATTCAGACCAAGTTATTCGCCTGTAATTGGCCCATCTTTGAAAATTAGCACTGTGCGCTCTTCCACCAACCATTCCGGAATAGGCTCTTCCGACTGTAGATATGAGGTGAAAATGCGGGCCAGATGTTGGTGAGTTGAAGAAAATTTCTTCCACCTGAAGCTCTTGATACCATCTGGTCCCGGAGCAGAATAGTTCTTCATGCCTCTTAATACTTTTGTCACTTCTACGGAAATGATAAGTGGGCGTTCCTTCTCAGGGGTAATTTGGGCACTGCACAGCTCCTTGAAACTATTTATGTTTCTTGTGTTATCGTCCAATGGATGCTGGACTTCGTAGACTTATCTCCAAAATGACTCGACCTCCTCTGGTTTCGGCGGGTGGTCGACAGTATCTGAAGGGTCTCGGAAGAGTCGAGATGGGTCAGACAATAGCTGTTCATTTTCTCTGACCCACCTCACTCATGACGGATTCGCAGTTCGCGCACGAACTGTCGGACCTTGGCAGTGAACTTCCTGCCGGATGTCTTTTGGTTCCATGATCAGCCGTTGGTATTCTTTTAGGGTTTGCATTGGCATAAGTTCTCGCTGCATCATACACACTACAATTGATGGCCCAGAGTTCGGATTCATCGCAAAAATTTTCTCGAAGCGTGTCATCCAGTTCAGTCAGATCTTTGGGCTTGAGAGGAACCCTAAGGACACGGAGCGGCTCAAGGACGACCGTCTTCTGCATTTTTCCTGCAAGTGTCTTACCATTTTGTTGTTACCCAGGGATGCTTTTCAGGCTACTAATCAGTGAAAGCTTGCCGCCTCCAAGAGTACCGATGATCAGGACGACTAGCTTAATATAATATTCTGGGTATAGCCGTCGCAACTCCCCTCATAAGGTCTTTATACCTCTCTTTCTTTTCATTCGCCTTGACCATGTTTGTCGGCTGCTGCCAAAAATTCGGTAACGAACCTGGTTCGTTGCTCGAAGTCCAGGAGAACATGTCAGGCCTCGAGTGCGCAACAGAGACAATTGTATCTAACATAACACCTTGCAAATAAAGCGTATTCGAAAAAAGGACTTTTCTTCCGATCTCTCCAGTAGCTTAGTGGTTAGAGCACCTGCCCGGCAATTAGTTGACCTGGCGTTCAAATCCCAGCGGAGCGAAAGTAGATCTTTTTTCGAATAAAAAATGTAATTTTAAAAATAATTTTTTTAATTTGTTGATTATGATTTTATATTTTTTAAATTTATTATATTTGAATAAAGCGAGGCTTTTGTGATAAAGTGATGTATTATTATGCACAATCCTACTAGATTTTGCAAATTTTACGCCTTTGAAGCGTCTTCCAATGCGTTAAACGAAAATGGTGTTTTTAAATTATTTCAGGTTACGTTTGACAGCTCCGATTTCTTTTGAAAGGAATTGGTATCTAAATATTTTTACTGTCTAATCGGGGATTCAAAAAAGTACAGAAACGGCATTCCTAGGTATTGAAATTTTTAATACCTTTGAATGCAAGCCTTCTCACCGGGCACTCTTTCCTAAAAACATTCTTTTAACGAATTTTTTTATACGAAAAAATGTTATCAATTTATTTACGTATCCTTACCATATAGTTGCAATTAAAATGCCGACTGGAAGTGAATATATATATCGATTCATTGTAAAAAGTACGACGCTAAATGGTATTGAAACACCGACCATTGCATGAGTCGATGGCATTCCATATTCTTGAGACCATTTACTTTGCAACCTAGCAGCTGGTGGGCATGCTGGTCTCGGCCAGCAAACAATATCTTTCAACGCTTGTCCTAATAAAAAAAAAATGAGTTATTTATTTAAAAGTAGATTTACGGGGTCATTCAAGTATTCTATAACGCACTTTTTGAACATTTTAGACCCACCCAGCCACCTTAAAACAAGTTAGTAATACTCGAACGGCTTCTTTACGAAACCTAATCTGTACATATGTATATTGTGTCTTCGCATATTTTTACTACAGTCAAACCTGGATTCAGCGAACCTTGATTCAGCGTTACCGGGAATTGTTGCTGCGCAGCGGGGATGCGTTAGAGGACCTGGGGGGGGGGGGGGGGTTCCAGTCAGGCATGACAAAACAGAGAGAGAAACAGGAGAGAGACAAAATAGTTCGGAGAGCCTGGATTGAACGCGGCCGCCAGCCCCAAAACCGACGCTAAATCCAGTTTTGACTGTAGTTCAATATTTCGTGACACTAGAACCATTAAGTTCAAACTTAAATTTTGAAAGTCATTTGATTCTCACTTGTTTTATATGTGAAGTAATAGGAAACAAATGAAAAATCAAGTCAAGATTTATACGAAGTTTTTAATACTAAAATAAAATAAAATAAATTGGTTTTGTTTAAAAATTCTTTTTTTTTATTTCAGCACATAGTTTCCTTCGACGACAATCTCATTCCACCAAACCAGGTCTTCAAGTCTGGATAATAGGGTGGATGAGAAATAAATTCGAAGCCCAATTCATGTATTTTTGCATTGCAGTTGTGGAGGTGTGAGCTGCTGCATTGCCGAGATGAAACAGCAATCGACGCACCCATCTGCACTCACCTTCTTAAACTCCAGTTTTTCATGCAAGATATTATAGACTCGTTCAGTGGAGATGCATATAGTCTTCGAAATCTCACGCACTTTGATTCGGCGATCTTCCATAATGAATAAAAAAATTTCATCACAACGCAGAAATTTTCTTTCTCCATTTTTTCGAAAACTACCTACACGCTCACTTCAAACGTATGCCACACGCAAACTAAGCGTCGGTTTTTGCTTAAACTTGGCAGATGTTAGTTTGAAGAGTGCTATTTCTTGGTCATGTACTACAAAATTCATTTTTGCGCCATCTACCGGTAAATTTACCTTATTTATCAAACGAAGCTCGTAGTTATCATTTTCAGTAAAATATTTGCAATCTATAGTAGTTTTTATAATATAAGTGCTTCTTTACATTCTGTAAACCTTCAGGTATCAATTTCATGAAAGACGAAGTGTTCAAAAAACAGTAATTACGATACGAATTTGTTATGCGTAAGAATAGTACTTGAGACTTTTTAGAAAGGAGCAATTCTAACAGATGAAAGCTGGTGAAAGTGAATAATGATGTAGATGTTTACGTATTCGGGTAGGCGTAACGGCGTAACAGTCCTTCCCATTAAACTGCTTTTAATCCCTAAAAACTTGATTCTAAAAAACACAGTTTTCTAGGAACGCATTTCTTTATATAATCAATTGATCCGCATTTGTACGTTAGGTACAATGTTCCTAAAGCTACGGCTCTATATCTTAAATAATGTAACCAATATAAACCTGTTTCCTTCCAAGTCTTTAAACGGCTGTTTGTGACAATATTTACTAATATATTCTCTGTATCGTCGAGGCTAACATAAGTCGTGCCTGTCTAAGGTTGTTATTATTAGATATTTGTTCAGGTAGTTGAATTAGTTTGTTACGTAGGACAATGGTATTATTTTGGTCAACATTCGCATTGTGGGTTACATTAAAACATTCATTAAAGTGCTGTTCTATCTGCGTTTAAACCTAATATGTCGTAATTATTATATATCTTACAGTTTTTATCTACTATTAAAATAAGTTGAACTATTTCTTTAGTTTTAACGAAATATTTACATGAGAAGTCTAAGGTTAATTTGCCTGCAAGTATTACAATGTAACCATTGAGTGTTGGTATGAAGGTTTTCTTGTGCAGTAGGTAAGTTCAATGATTAAAGTTTAAGTTTTCATACCTTTTGAAAATACTAGATTCGCAAGTGCTTGTATCAATTAGCTTAATAGTAGGTTATCGACGTTTACAAATTTTGTATTGTACTATCTGTCTACATTTATATTTAGCGCTATAAACGAAACAGGTATTCAAACGGGCGCGGGAGAGGAAAATGAAGCGGGGGGACATCAAGTGCGCCGGAACTTCATGGGGGAACCCTTTCGACTGAGAAGATATTAGTGGCACATGTCGTGAATTCGGCAGGAGGGTTGGGGGTCTCCAAAGTGAAGGGGGGAATCCAGACAAGTTTTAGGTCAAATCCAGCGCCGGTAAAATTAAGTGAGGAAGATTGGGAGGAGGAAAAGCAAAAAAGGCGAGAAAAAAAACAAATCTTTGATTATTAAAGGATTAACCCTGATAATTAGGGCGAAAAAGGAAGAATTGGAAGCGTGGGTGAGGGCGACATTAAAACTACAAATTAGAGAGAAGTTAGAGAGGTTTGAAGAAGGCTGAAAGGCAAGCTTAGAAGAAATGTCACAGAAACTAGAACTGATGAAAAGAGAAGGGAAGCTGAATGAAATGGGGTGGGGGGTATTCATACAGGACGATCTAAAAAAAAGACAAAGAATTGTGCAGGAATGGTTGGAAAAAGAGGCAGAAGCCTGGAAAAAGATAGGAAAAGACACGAAAGTAGGCTTCCATCGAATATGGATAGATGGTACGGGCCTAAAATGGGACGAATTAGAACGCGAGTTAAAATTGTGCAAAGCAATGCACACGGAAAACGCAAGTGGGTTTCGGGGAGACAGAAAGGAACGGGCAAATAGCTGCTGAATTAACAGTATTGCAATGGAACGTACAAGGGGTGGCAAATACAAAGAAGAATCGCAGTTTGTGAGATGGCGTAGACGTATCAGTTTTACAGGAAACGTTCCTAGAAGAGGAAAGAAAGAACATTTTTGAAGGTCTAGAAACACGGTATGACTGGTGTGACAAAGCAGCAGTAAGGAAAAACAAAAGGGGCAGGGCCAGTGGCGGGTAGATGATAGGTATGAAGAAAAAATTAAAAGCAGATTGGAGGACAACTGAATGGGAGTATGGGTTAAAATTAGAAGTAAAGAAAAAAGATAATGATGAAAGCTACGTAATTATCACAGGCTGCAATAATATCCCAGCGGGTATGAAGAAATGTCTGGAGAAGTTGGACCAAGTAATAGACGAGTTAGAGGGGTCTTCATAGAAAGTAATACTTGCGGGAGATCTGAATGCAAGAATTGGAACAGAACAAGGAGTAGCAGAATGCGGACTAGTAGATACCAATATAAGACATAGGAACTCTGAGGATAAAGAAATCAGAAGGGAAGGTATATCCTTACTGAATTGGTGCGAGGAAAGGGCGATAATAATAATGAATGGTAGAAGCGAAGGAGATGAGGAAGGCAATATAACCTGCATAGGTCACGGCAAAGGTTTAGGGAGTGTGTTGGACCTTATAATGGTAAAAATGACAGAAGACGAGGATACACCAAGATGGTTCAGAGGCATGAAGATAACGGCGCAAAAAGGCTCAGACCACCTACCAATGATATACAGGCTAGAATGGTCTGAAGAAATCAATTCTGAAGCAAAAAACGTAGGAGGGTAACCGAAGATGAAATGGAGAGGCGATAAGTCTGAATTATGCAATACGAAACGGCAGGAGATTTGGAAGGAATAAAAGGCGAGCTGGGCACAAGCTGAATATGACGACCCAGAAGAAAGATGGAAGAGTTTTACAGAAGCGATTAATAAGGCTGCGAGAGCAGCAGGCATGTTTAACAAAAATATCTTAGGGAAGGCTAATGTAGAAACCTGGGGCACAGGAGAATACAGAGCAATGAGAAGGAAATTTTTCAATCTACTACACACGTTCAGGAAGCAACGAGACTGGACTAATAAAGTTGCATATATGAAGTGCAGGAAAGAGCTGGCAGATCTAAGGGAGAGATTAGTGAAAAATTGGCTAGATGAAAAACAGAGACAAGTATCGGCAAGCAGAAATACCACGGAATGGTGGCATATTATGAATTGGTATCGGAGGAATAAGAAGCTCATATGCGGCATCATAGGGAAAGAAGAATGGCTAACCCAATATAGAAAGCTTGTATAAGGAGTCGTCGGAGAAGAAGAGTCAGAATATGAGGGGAAAGAGAGCAAAGAGGCGGAAGAAAAAGAGGAAAGCAACGACGACCTGAACAAACTAATAGACGACATGGAAATAAACGAAGTTATAAGGTACATGAAGACAGGCAAGGCAGTCTTAAGTGCTTAACTCAGTTGTAGGTAACAGACTGAGAAAGAAAAAAGGGAAATTATACACGGCATTTGTAGACTTCAAGGCAGCATTTGATAAGGCTGACAGAAAAAGGCTGTGGAAAAAAATGGAGAGAATGGGCATAAAAGGAAGATTTCACCAATATGATGGAAGTGTCGAAAAACCCAAGATAATTTTATTTATAAATGGCGGCAGGAAAAAGAAAGAGAGTTGGAGTTATAAAGGCGAGAGGGTCGAAGTGGTAACGAATTCAAATACCTAGGATTCTAGTTCACCAGAGGAAACAATACACTACGCATGCTAGGAAGGTAGCAGGCGGAACGCAACAGCTAGTGAACAAGGTGTGGGGGGAAACCAGAAGAGCAGGAGCATCGGATCTGAATAGGAGACTTTTCTTCATGGAATCAACGATAAAGGCAGCGGCGATGTATGGAGTGGATATCTGGGGCTGGTCAAGAAGCGAATATATCGGAAAGGTAGAAAGCAGATATGCAAAAGCAAGTCTGTGTTTGGCAAGGAACACGCCGGACTACATATGGAAGATGGAGGCTGGTCTAAGAAGCATAGAGGTTGAGGCAAGAAGAAGAGCTGGAGCTCTTCTCATGAAACTAAGTCAGATGGCAGAAGAAACGTGGCCGAGAAAATGCCTAAAAGAAGAGATTAGAAACATGAAAAACAAAAATCCAACTAACTGGGGAAAAATGTTGAAGGGGAGAGTAGGTGTCGGTGAGATAATCAATTCTATCTGGGAAGACAAGTGAAGAGAAGAAAATGAGGAGAAACTGCTGACAAATAGGACAGCGGAAGATCAGGATATACAAAAAGACTGGGCTAGATTAGACAGTTCAAGCTACTGCAGTTACTATAAAGAAATTAAGCAAAACGTGGGGGCAGCAGACTATTGGCAAATGAGGAACTTTAAGGCAGAGCAGAAGGAGATTTGGGCTAGATTGAGATGTGGGAACGTAGCAAAGGAAGAGAAAAAAAGGTTGGGAAGTTAATAATGAAGGGCTTGCAAAAAAGAGCCAGAAACAATCCAACATGTAGTAAACTGTGGAAGAGTGATGGAAAAGCTAGGAGAGGAAGATATGAAGTGGTGGTGTGATTGGAGAGGAGAAGGAGACCAACAACAACGGAGAGAGATTAATACAGAGATTGAAGGACGATCCAAGCACGGAATTATGTTTAGGACTGGGCAGAATTAAAGCGGCACTGAAAAACGACTAGACAACGGTGACCATCAACCATAAATATAATTTATCAAAAGCGTCGCATAATTGTTTATTTTCCTGTAAATAACATGTTAAAAGTGCAACGTAATTGTAATTTTTCATGCAATTTAAATGCAGTTAATTTAACTAACTCTTCGTTAAATGTAGGATACAAAATGTTTGTGAAACGTCTTAGAGGTTATAAGGCTGATGGAGGTGTAAAACTTTTATGTAGCACCAAGGAAATAAATTTATTCTATTCCATTCTTTATGAGTTTTGCATAGTAACCGGTCAGTCTAAGAAATGATTTTACATCTTTTACTACGTCTTAAAATCTTGAATTGCTTGAAATTTAATAGGGTTGAGTTCAACTCCTTCTGCTGTGATGAGATGCCTTAATATTCAAGTTCAGGCTTCACGAATTCGCATTTTGTTGGTTCGAGGCGTAGCCTTAATTCTTTAATCCTTTGGAAGACTAATTGTAAGTTATTATTAGGTTCCTCAAGAGTACTGCCAAAGACAACAATATCATTGATGTATGCGACACAATTCTTTCCGATTAGGTGTCGAAAAGCGTTGCTCATCATAAGTTGCAACGTTGCAGGGACATTTTTCAGACCGAAAGGCATTCTGTTGTACTCAAAAGGATCACTGATAGATCACTGGCAAAGGATATGGATCTTGATCCGTGTCTTCGTTCAGCTGTCTATAATCTATAACCATTCTGAGTTTGTCTCGTTTCTTAGGTACTACCCAAAAGGTGAATTGAATAGTGGATCGGAAGGTGTGATTATACTCTTGCAGAGAAGTTTTTTCTATTTCTTTCTCGACAAACTCTTTGTCTTTCTGCAGAAGCTTATGGGACCTAAGGTTGATAATTTTATCTGCGTTCAATACAATTTTCTGCTCTACTAGATCGGTACATGGGAGTGGCTAATAGTCAAGCGAAAATATTTCTTCATTTAAATTAATGTCCGTAGGTAATTCTAACGAGTGTTCTGAATAATTAAAAATAGGTAAATCAATCTTGTTGTTATTTTTAGTGTATATACCGTTAGGAATAAGTTTTTTTTTCTCTATACAGATATTTTTATTGAAATTTTCTACCTGAATTCTGCATATTTACGATGTCGACTTTCCAATAAAGCCTCCGTCACAATGCAATTAAATTATTAAAAATTTGGGTGTTATAGCATATCTACTGTATTTCTTGAAAAATTGTACACCAATTATTCCATCTTCAGACAGGGAGAAGTTTTCTGCTATAATGTGGAATAATTATTTCTTACCAAAATATTCAAAGTACACCGATTAGGACGAGTCGTGTGAGTCGTTTCTCATTACAAATTTTGTATAACATTTCAATGATTTGTCTGTGGGTATAAGAGCTTTATGTTTTATCAAGATTATCGCTGTTCCGCTATCTACTAGAAGTCTGTATTCCTTTCCTCCTCCTCTTCCTCGCACAGACTGGAGTCGACCAGAAACTCACACTCGGCTGAGTTCTCGTAAACAACTGCTTTTGGGTCTCGTCCGGTGTCATTACGAAAGATTCTAGGCAATCGTCTTTCTCCAGTAACTGTCTCACGGTAGGTGGTCCCGCCTGATATTGACCTAGCGAAAAATTATTAGCAAAGCATTGTGTCGATAAATGTCCTAATTTACCATACTTAGAACACTTCATATTCATTCTGTCTGCTAATGGTAAAGTAGAAATCTTAACGGGAGTAGTATTGGCCGATGTTCGTGGTGGTGGCGTGGAGCGCGGAAAGTTTCGCAGAGTCGGTTTAGTAGTTGGTCATTTTCATTTTCCTTCCTGTGGTATTTGAGTATTGGGCTTGAATTGTATCATTAATTTCATTCTCAATTTGTTTCAATCGAGTTGTGAAATATTGAACTACCTCGGTCATGCCTTGTTTGCATGATTCTAATCTACTCTTCAAGGCTAAGATAGAGCTTGTTTGTTTTACATTCTGTCGCAATGCATTAGATAACTCTTTGAATAACTTAATCGAGATAAATCGAATGGAATTCTTATACGTTGTTGTGGCTGTTGGTTGAAGTGTTGGGTTGGGTTCATCTTTCTAGTTTAAATCCTAACTTATTTCGTGTTTTTACAATATTTATAGTATATTTATTACAATATTATTCGCAAGTGTCGTTCTACAACAATACTGAAATACTACTGTAGTGAGTTGATTGGACAAGGGAAGAAAACAATCTGAGCAAAATGAGTAATTCTTACCCGCAGACAGTAAAGAGGATTTATACTTATTAACATTTGCATATATTTTCTCGCTTATATTACATTCTCTTCATATAACTTACAGCAGTTTGCTTGACTGCTGGCTTGAGGTTTAAGTCCTTAGCATTTCCGATGACTCTTGCCTCATGCTGGAGTACGGTGAGTTTCGTGTCTCTCACTGCTGCTGCTTACTGTTGCTATGTTTCTTGTTGTTTGCACAGTTGTGATTTCCGATTGATATCGGGTCTCGTAGGGTTTTTACCGCAGTATGTCACGCACCCTTTCTGTTAATTGCTTTTAGAATTTCGTATTTAAATGTTTTACGTAGCCTAGTACCCATCTTGGTTCAGGTACTAGTTATAACAATGAATAGTACTCTTCTTTTGTTAACGGGCCTCACCTTAGCAACAGGTGTAATTGTTCCCGGTGTTATTCTTCTTGGTTTACTAGTATTTATTAATACTATTAAAGTAATAATATATTTTTCGTAGGTGAACAAATTTACTTTGGCTCCACTGAGCTCCGAAACCAGGTCATCAGATTGCCGGTCTGGGGCTCTTACCCACAGACCTACGGAGAGGACGAGCTCATTTTTGACAAAACCCTACGAGAGAACCTCGATGAAATTGATCATTTTTTATACTTGTAGGTGATTCCAACCTTATGATAAACTTTAATTTCGATGCTTGAGTTTCTTTACCAGTGATACGCGTAATTGTCTGCGAAAAAATTCTGAATTTTATGCAGATTCTCTTGTAGCGGTTTGTGAAAAATGAATCTCGTCCTCTCTGTAGCTTACTTGGTAAGAGCACCAGACCGGCAATCTGATGATCTGGCTTCGGATCCCAGCTGAGCTAGAGATAATTTTTTCACAAAATAAAAAATGTATTAATACTTTAATAGCATTAATCCATATCAGTAGACCAAGAAAAATAATACCGGGAAAATTGATTATTTAACATCAAAAAATTAATTTTAAATCAAAGTACCCTTTTTGATTTTGCTTATCCCAATTGTTATCATAATTAAAGTTTTGACTAATGGAGAAAAAAAAGGTTTCACTTAAATAGGAAATTCATTTTCCAAAACAATAGTTTCTAAGCGAATTGTGTTGATTTTTTCATTTCCACCCATATACACGTATTACATTGTTTTCACGACTGAGCAATATATGAGCGTCCGCGAAACAAGGGACCTCATGCGGAAAAAATCGATTTTCATTTTCTTACACCAATCGATAGCTTCCAAGTTTCCCTTTCATTTCCAATAATCAGAATTTTTTAAGTTAATTACTGTTCTTGTTATTAAGCTAAAAGCGTAGGGATGATAAGTGTACGCGGAGACCGAACGAGAGGCCTACGAAAGCCAGCCCCACAACTTACCACTACAGCTGTACGCGACGTGTCCATAAAAAAAATTCTTATTTAAAATTTTTTTAAATTTTAAGTAGTGTTAAAGCGATGTTGTTTGTCTGAGTAAAATAAGTTTATATAAATAATACATGTAGATGGTAAAAAGAAACTGACATACTTCAGACCAAAAGTACTTCTGAAGTATGTCAGTTTCTTTTTACCATCTACATGTATTATTTATATAAATTTGAAGTAATTGAACCAGAATTAGTAAGCTATTTTTTCAATAAATACCGTTTTTTAGTTTTGAATTTGTATTTTAAAAAGAATAGATTTTGTATGAAATATGACAGACATTAATGTGCGCTTACCCTGAGAAAAAAATGTTCTTATATATCGAAAGAGGAGAAAAAATAAATTGTGGAAAGGATAAAGGCGCTAAGGGAAAGAATGAAAGAATTTAAGAGGACTAGACATGGAAAAAGAGAAAGCGGATGTGAATGATTGAACGCAGAGCATGGATAGATATGAGGAATGGAAGTAATGTATGGGTAGGGAAAGACAGGGTATGGGTGAACGGGGTGAAGGAGATCTGGGACGAAGAGAGAGAAGAACTGAGAGCAGAGGGAACAATAGAAGAGAGAAGGGTAGAAAAAAGGTAATGAGAGTAGGAAAAACGAGGCGGGGTTTTCTTTAGAGAAGAGAGATTAAGCACAAAGGAGAAAGAAAGAAAGATAGAAGTGATTCTGGCTTTCTGGTCTGTGTCAGGGCTAAAGAACAAGAACGAAGGGTTTTGGGAGGCTATTTGAAAATGGAAAGTGGTAGTAGTGAGTGAAACGTGGTCGGATGAAAAGGACTGGAAGGGCTTCAAACGAAAGTTGCCGAAGGGGTATGTGTGGACGATGCAAGGAACGAGGAAAGAACATGACGGGCAGGGGGATGGGCGGCATGGTGTCAGGGATTAGAAGGGAGATTATGAGAGATAAAAGAATGGAAGAGAGAGAAGAAAAGGTGGAGCGAATGATAGTGAGGAAGGATAAAGATAGGAATGGATGGAATGAAAGAATGGATGGGAAAAAGGAATGAAGAGTTGGTATTGATAGGGGAAGATTTAAACTCGTAGACAGCAGATTTAGGGGGTGGGGGATGATATGTCATGAAGAAAGCGAGGCGTTTCGAAGAAATTTGAAGCTAAGGGAGCTGGACCGGGAGGGTAAAACGCGTTTGAAACTGTTAGGATAAGAGGGGTGGTTTATCTGCAATGGAAATATGAAAGAGATGAGGAAGGGGAAGTGACCTTTATAGATACAGGAGACTGTGATAGATTATATTCTAGTGGAAAGAAGTAAGGCACTGGAGAAAGCAAAGTGTAAATGGGTAGATGTTCTGACGATAAGTTGAGAGGATTTATAGAAAGAATGGAGAACGAGGAGATTAGGGGCTCGGAAGGGGAAAACGTGGGCACGCGGCCTAGAAAAGCTAAAAGAACCAACAGGGAGGATAAAAGAAGAGTTAAGGCCAAGAGAAGAGCAGAGTGGAATGAAGACAGGATGGTAAAACGCAGAATGTAAGGAGAGTAAAGAAAGAATGGAGGAATGTGTAAAAAAAAGGGTAGAAACAGGAATATATTGGGAAAAAGAGAGAACACGAAATATTGTTAATCGATAAAAGGCAGGTGGTATATGGAAGGAGCGAAAAAAACGATAAGGGAAGGGAGGGAACGGGAGGTGATCAATAGAGAAAGAGGAGGAAAGAAGGGCATTAACTAAGAAATCGGGATGGATAAGTGGACCCAGTAATTAAGGCGACTGTTGGGAGGGGTGGAAAATAGGGTTTCAGGTGAAAAAAGGAGGATGATATAAGGGGAAAATGATAGCGATAATGGGTTCAGAAGGGAGGAAGTAAATATAGCGATAGCGAGACTTAAAAGAAACAAGTCAACAGCAGTGGATCTTGAATGGAAGTGGACAAGGGGCAAGCTGGATGATGAGGATGGAAGAGAGGAGGGAAAGAAAGGAGTATGTAGTAGGGAAAGGCCTAAAGCGTAACCATATACAAGGATAGTAAAGAAAACGTAACATCATTCATAACGGGAATGGTACTAGGAAACGGAAGCCGAGGAATCTCAATCGTTGGCGAATCTTAGAGTAATTGTTCAGACAAAGCGATTGCCTATAAAGTACTATGGTATAAGTAGAAAAATATTATTTAGGTAGTGAGTATTATTAAGGTAGTATAAGTGGTTTGTAAAATACTGTAAGGGAGCGGATGTCCTTAAAGCCGTAAAAGGGAGAAAATAAATGCATACATACATTTTTTTAATATCAATTTTTCATCGTTACAATTTAAATGGTATAATGTACTAAATTTATTTTCAATATTGACTAAAATTTTTAATCAACAATGAATACTATTCATGCTTTTACAATTAATCCTGACATAATTATTAATATTTTCAATTGTTGCATATTTTATTTATATTAACATTTAATTTAATACTAATAAATAATATATCCATAATTATTATAGTTATTATTAATATTAATTATTACTGACTCCAATTGTTAATAAAAACTAGAACTTTAAAGATAACTTATTTGTGAATTCAATTAGTTAAAGGCAGTAATGACAATTTTGGCACATTCCCATCAGTTGCTCGGTGTTCGTACGTATCAAACAATTTAATTTATAATGAAAAATTACCATGTTCAAACTTGAGATGAAAGTTTTTTACGCCTATAGCATCGTTTAGAAATGTGTTTTAGTGCTTTTTGTACAAATTTCCAGCTCAGTTTCATCTTATGTAATTTTTTAAATCATATAAATTTATGTATCACACAAACAGATTTTTCTTCACATTAAAAATTTCTACCTTTGAAAAAAATATATATATTTGAACCTGGTAATATTATATATGGTTGACGCAATATACTCGTCCTTCTCCGTTTCTACCACAGATGCTGTAGATTTTGTAGTATATACTTCTGAACGTATTCGAATGTGCCATTCATTGCATCTAAAGCTGATGGAACAAAATCGAAAGTATATTTGTTTGACGGCAAAAATTTTTTTTACAAATTGATAAGACACTTTGTGGATTCAAAAATATGTGTGAAAATATATGTGAATAGCCTTCATTTTTTTGCCGAATCAACTCGAAATGTTTTTCTATCCATTTCAAACATATGACAGTAAGGATTTATATGATAAGACACATTTGTAGTTAATTCAGAAAGAAATACAAATGAGTCAATGCGTCAATAAGTAAGAATCCAGTTCACTCCTTGTAGACTGTCATACTCTCAGCTATTTTTGACAGCGGTTTCGTCTTTCTACATTCTGGTTTTCTATAACTGCTTATCGAAGGAACGGAGGAAAGTTTACTTGTTTTTAAAAACTGTTTATACCGTTTTTTTTTAACTTGAAACATCGAAATATCTAGATAAATACGCATCCTATGGAAAAAATATGCGGAATAAAAACTTTTTATTTTCGAGGGAAAATCGAGTTTGGGAAAATTTACCCCCCCCCCCCCCCCCCCCAGGAAGCAGGGGGTGGTTTTTTTTCGCGAATCGAAAAAAATTTTCGAATAAAACTTACGTATTTCATAAAGGAAAATCTGAAGCTGTGATAAAAAATTGGGGTTCCCATTTGCAATTACAAAGTTAACCTTACTCTTGCTTCCTGGGAGGGGGGGAGGGTCAATTTTTTCAAAGTCGCTTTTCCCCCTTGAAAATAAAAAGTTTTTATTACGGATATTTTCTTCATGGGATTCGTATTTTTTAGATCTTTCGAAGTCTTAAGTTTAAAAAAACACCTAGTATAATTACCCATTTTATGCAATTTTGATGTTGATTCTGCAACAAAAAATAGAAGCCTATTCTTCAAAAAATGATCAAAATGTGTACTTGTTTATAAAAATTGATTATATAATTGACAATTTTTGCCACTATAAAAAATAAGACAGCAAGGAGTATTTAGCAAGACACATCGAGTTGATTTTGTCAAAAATGTCAAGCATATTCATGGAAAAATTGTTAAAATGTGCATTTGTTTATAAAAATGTTTTATATAATTAACAATTTCTATCATTATAAAAATATGAAAGCAATGAGTCTTTAGAAAATCATTTCGAGTTGATTCTGCAAAAAAAAGAAGGCTATTCACAAAAAATAGTAAAAATGTGCTTTTGCCTGCAAAAAATGTTTATATAATTAACAATTTTTGTCAATAAGATAAATGTGATAGCCAGGGCCGGTGCGGACCGTGTGCACTGTGTGCATCAGGCCTGCCCAAACAAGGTTAATCGACTCAAAGGCAACATGTTTCCGTTCCACCACCACTTTCCTCTGCTCAGTTGCAGAGGCTTGGGGTGGTCGTCGCTCTCGTGAACTTGAATGAGTAAAGGCCAGCGACTGTTGGCAACCGGTTGCGCTCGGGAAAGGTTATCTGCAGTTTTCCTCTCCTTTGGCCAAAAATTCTATACAAATGTGAACGCTGTATATTCAAGTTATATACTAGCTATTATTAAAATGTAAGACACAAACACTGGCAAAATGAAAAATTATTTGTTTATCGAGCAACGCCCAGCAAGGAGTCAGTGGCAAAACATTTCGAGTTGATTTCGCAAAAATAAACTAATTGTAATTGCACACACAGTGTTCTTGAAGGTGAAAGAAGTTTGACTAAAATGGATCCAAAATCGGGTTTCATAGGAAATTTCTTCATCATTCATAGGTTCAAAATCTGAAAGAATCAAAATCCCAGCTGATCCTTTTCGCATGATATCGACATATCATCAATTTGAATGATGAAAAAGTGAGATTAGTCTTAGTGAGAAAATTCGACATGTTCAAACGATAGGAAATGGCGAATAAGAACCACTTTCAGCTCAACCCAGGAACAACGACGAGGACGTATTGGTTATATGACCCCATTTAATTAAAAAAAATAATAATTTTTTTGTTTTTAGATATTTTTTCAGTCTTTTCTCAATTCCTCAATATTTCTGTACAATTCCTAAGAATATTGTACTCAGATACGGAGTGATAAAAAATCAGTCACTGCTTTGAGTATTCTTGATGAATAAGATTCATCATTTAAGGAATTTTTTATAACGATCCCAGAACTTCAAGAACTCTCGGTGAACTGATTCTCCGCTATGCTCCGACCAAAATCCTAGGCCACTGTTATTGTCGATATATTTCAAACTCTCTTCAATACGTGCAAGAATGACAATACTATAACAGTCTTTACTGTAGTTTTTGTTTCTTCCTGTGAAACAAAATTTATCGTAATCGTTTCAGATCACCATATGTGACATATTCGAGCGTTATTACTGCTAATAATTGAGTTATTAGGTACCCGAGAAATCAGGCTTTCGCTCGAGATCCCGTGAAACGCCTCCCATCACTCACCACTACGTCTCCGCGTCTCATCTATACCCGACCATGAGCCGCGTCTACGACCTATCTCTTTCCTCGTGGGAATGTAGTGGTAAGTGGAGAAGGAAGATTTCGTGAGTCTTCCCTCTCTCTTAAAAGTCGCGTCTATCCGGCCGACTTCGACCGCTCGCCCTGAAAAATCTCACTTTTCAGAGTAAGCCCCCTTTCTTCGGCACATATTTGAACTGAATATTATTGATATTCATTAGTTCGAATAACAGCTTGAAATTTCCATAAGTCTCTTTTATTTGAAGAACTGTGCATAGTAATATTAAGCTATGTACGCTAGATAGCTTATACTCCTTTTGCTCATACTGTCACCCTCAGAATAGTTTTCTTCTTCCAGAAAAATCATCCATATTTTCCAAACTTGAATCATTAGAATCATCATTATCATCAGTGTGGTCTATGAAACTGTCGAATGCAGATGAAATTTTATTTTTGTAATATCTCCGTAATGAATAACAATAATAATCATCATCATCATTTTATTCATTCATTAAATAGTTCTTAAAAAATAAAA